>BJCO01370697.1:0-11870 GCA_018326465.1 Flaveria floridana | reverse complement strand
CGTATATGTATATACATATATGTATGTATATACATATATATACATACATATATGTATGTATGTATATATATATATACATATATATGCATATATATACACACATATATATATATGTATATATTTGTGTATATATATATGTATGTATATACATACATACATATATATATATATAATTATATATATATCATTGCTCTTTATGTTGTCAGATCTCTAATAGATTAGATAAAACATATTTTGGGACGGTATGGCAGAGGTAATGAAGATTCATGGGTAGCATGGAAGAGGGTTTAGGCTTCTAAAGTGAATTCGGTATATGTAATTGAATTCGATATATTATGGTTTAAAATTATTTTACATTGCATGAAAATCTAAAAGGTTTATTTTGGTACATTCAAACATTTAAGGAAATAATATGTGGCAAATCATGTTAAAACCATTTTGAAAACTTGATAAATGAGGGATATATTGTTCCTTATCACTCGATTACTAAGAAGGTTGGGAGAGATGATAAGACATTGTTTTTGGTTAAACATCTCAGAATTGATGAACCAAATTTGGGTCTTTTATTTTGAGATTGAATACAAGAAGAATAAGAATATATAAAAACAAAATAAAATACAAACTAGGAAAAGATAAGGCAAGTAAATCGAGTTTGATAAATAGAAGATAACGATGATATTTGAATTCCAATACTCCCTCTCAAGTTAGAGCGTTGAGAAATCAAACGCCTAACTTGTTAAGTAAAAACTTTAGGTGTGGACTGTCGAGACCTTTTGTTAGAATGTTAGCGATTTGCATGGTGGTGTTGATTGGTAAAGATTCATATTCTCAGGACTTTACTCGTTCATGGACAAAGTAACAGTCCATTTCAACATGTTTAGTTTACTCATTAAAGACGGTGTTGTTAGCAATGTGTCGAGCTGCTTGATTGTCACTAAACAAGGGTGTAAGTGTTGTAGACTCAACACCCAAGTCAGTCAATAGCCACTTGACCTAGATGATTTCATTAACAACAGATGGCATTGATCAATATCCGGCTTCGGTGGATGAAGGTGAAACAACCTATTGTTTCTTTGTCTTCTAAGAATGGAAGCTCCTCCAAAGAGGAGTAGGTATCCGATCCACGACTTTCGGATGTAAGGACATCCAAGCCGGTCAGAGTCATAGTATGTAGTGAGAGTGCAACCTCCTTCATGTGGGAATAAAATACCTTGGCCCGATGCACCTTTCAGTTATCGTAGGACTTGGTAAGTTGTGTCCAAGTATGGCTACCATGGATCAGCAAAGAACTAGCTCAAAAATATTAACGACATAGGTGATATTCGGTCGCATAGATTGTAGATAGAGTAACCTACCTACAATACGACAATGGCATTCCAAATCCACCTTGGGTTTATTCTCGGCTTGATCGAGCTTGAGCTTTTGCTTGATGGGGAACATGCTCGGTTTGCAACCTTGTAAACCATAATCTTCAAGAATGTCAAGTACATACTTCCTTTGTTTAAGAACTAACCTTCTTTAGTACGAACAAGATCAATGCTAAGGAAATATTTGAGGTTGTCGAGATCCTTGATGCTAAACCTATTGTTTAGCTCATCCTTGGCATCTTCCATTTTTGTTATGTCATTTTCAACCATAACTACATTATTAACATGAATGAGGGCTGCAACAATACTATCACTTTGCCTTCGGATAAAAAGAGAATTGTCTTCCTTGGATTGTTTGAAACCAAGGTCAAGAAGAGCATTGTTAAATTTTTGGTACCAGTTACGCGATGCTTGTTTCAAACCATATAACGATTTTCTCAATCGATAAACTCTAGCTTTCCTGTCCTCGGAAAACCCTTGGGGTATTTTCATATAAACTTCTTCATTAAGATCCCCATACAAAAATGCATTATTGACGTCAAGTTGATAAATTGGCTAATTTCTTTTTACTGCTACTGCCAAGAGTGTTCAAACCCATTCCATTTGAGTGATTCCTTTTGTCATGAGTCGTGCCTTGTATCTTTTAACTTTTTCATTCGGTTTATATTTTAACTTGTACACCAATTTTGAATCAATGGCTCATTTGCCTTCTGGTAGGTCTTCCAACTTCCAAGGTCCATGTGTCATTGATTTTAAGAGCTTGTATTTCTTTTCTCATTGCCTCTTTCTACATGTCATCTTTAATAGCCTGATCAAAATACTTTGGCTCATCGTCAGAGTCGATAACCACTAGAAAAGCATCATGAGCATTAGAAAAATCTTTATTGGAAGCAAAATTACTCAAGGGGATACCATTGAGGATTCTTGATTAGTAGTGCGAGCATGGGTAACCGATAATGGAAGTCAGACTTGGTAGTCACTAAGTTGCTTCGGTTAAGTACAGTTTCTTCTTTCTATAGTTGGCTCATTGATCACGTAATCGGTGGTATGGATGGTTCTTGTTGAGGATTTGTGGCTTCAATTGTGGAAAATGGGTGGTTGGTTTGTAAATTAGGCTCTTCACTTCTTTCTTCATGGGCTACTCTTTCCTCATGTACTGGGCTTTGTGTTTCATTAGGCCTAACATCACTATCATCTGGCCCTTCTTTTCTTCTATCCCCATGACTAATTCGTTCATCATGGATCTCAAACAACTCTATAACATTTGACGTAATTGGCCTCTGATTGAAGGGAAAATGTTTTTCATGGAATCTCAAATCTCTAGAAACCACTATTTTCGTACTCTTAATGTCAAAAACTTTGCAACTCTTTATCCCTTGTGGATAGCCTAAGAACACAACACCCCCGAGCCTCCCTTGAGCTTGAATTTATCCCCTTGTGTTTCATTGTTACAAAAATATGTTAGACACCCAAAGACTTTCATGAAATCATAATCTTGTTTTTCTCGGAAAATAATTTCATATCACTTGTATCTAATGCATTATTTTGGGCGGTCCTGGTTTATTTTTTGAGGCTGTCACTTTTAAAAACCGCCCAAAAAAATTTTAAAAATTCAATACATAATAACCGCTCATAAGTATGTCTTTTTGCAGCCATTGTACGTTTTTTGTAGCAATTATATGTAAATAATACCCAACTGTTCATAACAATTTATTTTTTGTAGCGATTTATTTTAAACCTCCAAAAAATATTAATATTTTATATATTTTAACTTAAGTCAAATCACCACAAAAAAGAACACATGTTCTAGGGGCCACTTTTCAGAGTAGGATTTATATTAAAAATTTTCAATAACAACATCCACGATTTATTCTTTTTATAAATATTTGAATATTCTTATTCATTTTTTTACTATTTCTTCTATTTATTTGTCATATGAACTCCACCGATCTCCTTTTCTTTTTTGTCTCTATTTAATTCCTAATTCTCCATTATTCAGAATCTTTATTTAAGGTCTTAAATAAAAGGTTTGTATCTTTTGAAATTGTTTTACGCATATGCCGTATATATATATTCTTCTACTTTATTAATTTAATATATAGAATGTTTTGTTGTTAGTGATTGGATTGATATACTACATCTTACAATATCTTTATATTCTTCGCATCGTCTTCTATACGATCTTAAAATGTTAGTAAAATCAAACCTTTTTCTCTCGTTTATATAGTTTTTATTAATTGAATGCGTATAACTGTTACAACTCAAATGACTCCTATGTACGACTTAATAAAAACACAAAAACCTCTTCTGGAACTGGATTATATTGAAAACTGACAGAAGTCAAGCTTCCGTTGATCTCTAGTTTCACACTTCTCATCTTGATCATGGAGCATCGAGTCCACAAAATCATTCTGATCAAGATCACAAAGTTTATTTAAAAAAAAACAAATAAAGCATAACAATGAAATAGGGACAGAAAATAAGTGGAGTTATGAAATTTATAAATATGAAGTCATTCGTGACATAATTGTCTTAATTTCAAAGCTACAACTTGAATGGACATTCATAGGCAACATCTGTATAAATTTGAAAATGCAAGGTCATTCAAATCACACACACAACAATAGAAAATGATGCTAACTGCTTCAAATCTTATAAAATCCACATAATCATAAAGTATAATAGAAAAACACACGTGAACCTCACAACTGCAATTAAAGTATCTGGCTTTTTAAATCATCAAATAACCTTAAATATTTCATTTCAAATGTAACATGTTAAATTTTAGTAGTAAAACCATAAGTGTAGCCTCTTGCCACCGGGAAACATTGAGAGTTCTTGCTGAGTATCATACATGGTAGTGTGGCATTGAATTATGAATGATCAATATACATCTGGTGTTTGAAAATTGAAAGATAAATGAAGTTATCCTCATAACTAAAGAGTCAAACTATCAGTTTTAGCCTTTTAGGTGATCATAAACACTTAGAATCTAACAAAAATTCATACACTTAGACAATTATCATAATCATTTTCAAAAGGCAATGCAAATACCTAGTAGGTAATAATCAGAATCTAATGATAAAATGAATGTAAATGATCAAATTAACATGATTTGCCTCGATCACAGGGAGATTATTATCACGAATAACACATCCTCCCACAACACATATGAACCGGCAAGGCGAACCAAACTTTTCCATTCAGGTTTTTAGAAATAATGGCCCGATAAAACACCAAATATGAAACTACTTGCATTTTGTACCTACTCATGTTTGCAAAGTAGTCACTCATGAGACCATAATGGTCTCATGCCAACAATCAGACAAGAGGAAATTTCAATGTTTTAAGCATTCTTGTTTGAAGTAACCTGCATCTGTCTTCTCATGCTGTTGAAATCAAACCAAACAGTATAAAGAAATCAATAATATCTATGATCTAGAAGATTTGCAAGAAGAATCACACTAATGAAACTCAAGTTTTGATTTCATAAGAGAATCTCAATTGAAGAAGATAATCCCTAATCTGAGGACTAACCTTTAACAACCATTAGAAACACAATTACAGAACTACACCCTCAACTAAACAATTTGACATAAACAGTCTCTAACCTTTACACATTGACACAATCCACCAAACTAAAACTCAACTGAAACTTATTGACTTATATGCATTGATGTTAACACTAACACTTAACAAACTCCACCTTAGTGTGAATCAAAAACATGAAACATGAAGCAGATCTAAACAGTATGAGTACTTAGAACCAACTAAAGACTTAGTGAGCATATTAGCTGCATTATCTTCACTATTCACGAATTTCACCTTCACTTCCTGAGAATGAACGATATCTCTGATAAAGTGCAGCCTAACATTGATGTGCTTAGACCTTTCATGAAAAACATGATGTTTTGATAACTGAGTAGCACCAAGCTTATCACAATATATCACCACACCACTAGCATCATATCCCAATTCTGTTACGAAGCCTTTAAGCCACATAGCTTCTTTCACAGCTTCAGTGAGAGCAACAAACTCAGCTTCAGTTGTGGACAGAGCTACTATGTGCTGCAAGTAAGCCTTCCGGCTCACTGTACCACCAAACACGTTGAACACATACCCAGTCAAAGATCTACCTCTATCCAGGTCTTTAGCAAAATCAAAATCTACATCTCCATATACAAGAGAATCATGTGATTTTAACCTTCCAAATATCAGTCCCACACTCATTGTACCGTTAAGATAACTCATAACCCACTTAACTCCTTTCATAATGCTGCTTACCAGGGTTACTCAAATACCTGCTAGCAACACTAGCAGCAAACCCAAAATCTGGTCTAGTGCACACCATAAGATACATTAAACTACCAACAACATTAGCATATGGAACACCCTGCATTCTTGCAGCTTCTTCATTTGACTGAGGAGAATCCTTACTTGACAACTTGAAATGAGCTGCTAAAGGAGTTACAAAACTCTTGCTAGACAACATACCAAAATTGGTTAGAACTTTCTTAACATATCCTTCTTGAGTCAATTTCAAAACTCCAGCTCCTCTGTCTCTATGTATGTTTATTCCTAGAATCTTCTTAGCAACTCCCAAGTCCTTCATATCAAACTCAGCCATCAACAACTTCTTGGTGTCTTTAATTTGAGTTCTATCTCTTCATTATAATAACATGTCATTTACATATAAAAGAAGGTAAATGAACCTTCCTTGTTCATATTCTTTAGAATAGACACAAACATCATAGTTGCTCCTTTTGAATCCAAGAGTTACTACATATCAAATCTCATATACCACTGTCTAGGAGATTGCTTTAGCCTATATAAAGACTTCTTTTACAAGCAAATCTTCTCGGTCTGACTCTCCACCTCAAATCTAGGTGGTTGTTTCATGTAGATTGTCTCATCTAGATTACCATGTAAAAAGATTGTCTTGACATCCAGTTGATCAAGCTTAAAATTGAACACTGCAGTTAAGGATAAGATGATTCTAATGGAAGTGTGATTTACAATAGGTGAAAGATTTCATTTATAATCTATTCTAGCTGATAGTGTAAAGCCTTTAGCCACCAACCAGGCCTTATACCTTGGCTGCTCCCTTGGCATTCCATCTGATTTTAAATAGCCATTTGCAATCCACTAGCTTTTTGTCATCAGGCTTATCAACTAACACCTAAGTTTTATTCTTGTGCAAAGAGTCCATCTCCTCCATCATGGCTGCCATCCATTTCAGCCTTTCGTTTGATCTAATAGCATCATGATAAGAAAAAGTTTCATACATACTTTCTTGTTCAGCAACATAGAATACAAAAGCTGAAATATCTTGAGAACTTCTAAATCTGGCAGGAGGAATAACATTCCTTCTAGGTTTATCCGTAGCTATGCTATAGTCATCTGCAGATCTACTTGACTCACCTTTAGCATTATTACCGACCCTAGTCTTACTAGCTAAATCACTTGGCATCTCCACCTTAATTTAAACATCTCCTTTAGTTGTATGATATGATCTACTAAACTCTTTATGCTTAGCAACCACATCTTTATCCATGACATTCTCTCTAAATGTCACATCCCTACTGATAATGATCTTGGGTGAGCCAGATAATCTCCATAGCCTATACCCCTTAACATCTTCAGGGTATCCTAAGAAGACACACCTCTATGCTCTAGGATCTTACTTTCCTTAACTTATATGAGAATAAGCCAATGATCCAAATACCCTTAGATGATCATATCTAGGCTTGTCACCAGACCATACTTCCATAGGAGTCTTCATGTCAATAACCCTAGATCGAGAACTATTGACGAGATAAGTAGCTATTGCTAAGGCTTCGGTCCCAAACTGTTTTGGTAATCCTGAGCTTATCAATGTACACCTTACCTTGTTAAGTAAGGTTGGTTCATTCTTTCCACCAAACCATTATGTTGTGGTGTTCCAGCCACTATTAGATGCCTTGCAATGCCATTAGCTTTGCAATATTGATCAAAATTCCTATCGTAGAATTCTAGACCATTGTTAGTTCTCAGTTTTTTCACCTTCCTTTCAGTTAATGTTTCAGCTAACACTTTCCATTCTTTAAACTTTCATAGTGCTTCATCTTTAAATTTCAAGACAAACACCCACACTCTTCTTGAATGGTTATCAATCAGTGAGAGAAAAACCTGGCACCACCATATGATGAAGTTCTAGCTGGTCCCCAAAGGTCTGCATGTATAGAATCCAAGATACCTCTTGTCTTATGCATGTTTCTGCTGAAACATACCCTATGAGTTTTGCCAAGAACATAGTCCTCACAAAACCTAGACTTAGAGTTACTCAACTCTCCCAACAACTGCTGCTTGTTCAATTCTTTAAGACCTTGACTACTGATATGACCAATTATTTTATTCCATATCATAGCAAGTAAGTCTTCCTTCTCTTCTATAACAGATGCTGGTTCTGAGACTACTTCACCATCTAACAGACATAGGTTGTTACCTTTCCTGGTTCCACTTAAGACCAACATAGATCCTTTAACAACCTTTGCCTGCTATTTTTTAAAACAGCATGATGCCCTTCATCCTCAAATATTCCTAGTGACATATAGTTCCTCTTGAGTTCAGGAATGTATCTTAAACGTTTGAGGCTAATCACAGACCCATTATCCAACTTTAATGACACAGTTCCCTGACCTTTGATTGTGAACTGCCTATCATCTCCTAATTGTACAGTGCCATAATCTTTCAGGGTCAATTCATTAAAATAATGTTTATAAGGGGTCATATGGTATGTGTGACATCCGTCACCAAATTAGGTGTATTTACCATTGACTTTGACCATTGACTTGATTTTTGACTTTAACTCTTTAGCTTTGACTGGGTCTAAGTATGAAAGTTGACTTGAAAGTTAACCTAATGTTGACTTGTCAGGGGAATAGTACATTAGACGTGTGTAGACACACTAAGTTTTAAAACTAGGTATTATATATTTTATATGTTTTAGTGGGCCTTGGACATGTTGATAGTGGACATTTATCGATTTATACTTAGCACGATGGTTCGTGCTTAAAATTGGACTAAATACTTAAAAAGGTAAAAATTATACATCTTATGTTAAGAACGCAAACAAAAATTGGACATCAGTGGACTTGCCTAAAGTCTACTAAATAGACTTACTTTAATTAAAAAATATAAATTAAATAATTTATATAGTATATAATAGTCAATTGGAATCATATTAACTTGTAGAATTTAAAAACGTAAAAATTGGATGACACGCGATTCGAGACAAGATGTGTCCGACGAGACGGGCCAAACCAAAGGTCAAAACTGACGAATCTGGGCAGTAGGTTAGTCTGTATTCATCGAGTCATAACTTTTCATATTTTATCCAATGGAGACGAATCTTATTCTGGAGTTTAATTTAAGGTCTTCTCTTTCACATGGTACCTTTTACGCAATGATTCGTTACCGTTTCGATCTCCAAACAGCTTATACAAAACTAATGCGCAATCAGATGTACGTACTGAAATATTTTGATAAACTTAAAAATAAGGGTTGAAACTTAATATTCAAATAAAGACAATGAGTGGGTTAAACAAGTAAATTTAAAGAGTATGAGGTTTTAAATAATTAAATATATAACTTATTAATAATGGGTTGGTAAAGGTTCATCGAGGGACATTAACGATGTAAAACATAATTATTGAACTAAATTATGAGACGGGACTTGAGACACTAATATTAACAATGGACTTAAAAATAGGTTTTTACTACAAACATTAATCGAAATGGACATTAAGGACTGGACTTCAAGGGCTACACCCAACTAGATCAACTTGGCCTTTTAGTAATCTGTTTGGTGTTTGTGTTCTATAGTCATATGACATTATTACTATGGACTTTGGGACTTTGCTTAAGGTGAGTTTCACGGACCCTTTTTAATTATGTTTTCTTGGGGGAAAAGCTTGCTCAATGTTTTGTTCTATGTCGTGCTTTATAGAACGCATCTGTGGTTTGAGTCATAGGATCGAGTCTAGATTTCTTTCACAAACATGTACTATACTTGGACTGTACTTGGACTAAACTGGACTGTACTTGGACTGAACTGGACTGTACTTGGACTGGACTGTCATAGAGAGGTATTGATATTACTAACGGGTTGACACCCCACCCCTGTCATTAGTATGCTAGCTAGGACTGACTTGTCCTTGTGCGAGCCCTTGGGTGAATATAATCCGGTTGTGGGCATGGACATGACACTTGATTTGTATGAGCTCTATGACTACTATGCTCTCTTACCCACACACTCATTTTATTTACTACTTTCATGTGACGCCTTTTGGTACTTATAAACCTGTGAACTCACCAACATATGTTGACTTTTTAGAGCATGTCTTTTCAGGTACTGAGGCTTAAGTGCTTGGCTGTGGACTTTAGACAAGACCGCTCCTTTAAGAGCAATAGACATTTCATGGGACTTTTGGACTTGTTTGGACCTGTTTATTTTATTGAATTGTGATTTGTTGGATTTGTACTTAGGATTGTTTTGGTACTTATGATTGTTTCTGAATGGAAACTTTGGATTACTTTTGCATTTATGGTATGAAGTTTTGGAATTGACTGTACTTGACATGTGTCCCCATGTGTCGGGCAACGTCATGACCCATTTACAGAGAATACCTTTAGTTGTTCTCTAAGACCCTCAATGTGTTATGACGATCCTGTCCGTCGCATCCTTGTGTTTCCGCTTCTAGCGAGGGTGTGACAGATTGGTATCAGAGCTATTGGTTATAGAGAATTAGGTGGATTATTCGACCTAGACTATAACCTAAGTACCCATATGTAGTATGCATCATAGGATTATGTGCGTACTATTATACATGTGAATGTTCTATGTGCATTATTTGTTATGCTGTGTACCTTGTCTTACATGTTATTTATGATGTACGTTTTTTGAAATTTTTTTAGTCAATCTATTATCTGTGCGTGCCTTAAGAAAGCATTAGGTAAGGATGTCCTCCCGTTATACGCTTGACTATTATTTGTTCTGGATTGATGAGTGCGGCTATATGGATTTTTAAAGGACTTAGGTTGTTAAGCCCACATTATTATATGCGTCTGCTGGTGATACCTATGTTGTGAACTGAATCGTGGGAGATGAACATGGTAGCTGACATGACACCAACACACAAGAACCATGGCGTACCCAGGTCAGATGACTGCTTTATTGGATTTTGGACTATACTAAATAGACTCTTTTGACTGCTCCTTACCCAAGTGGATGCTTTCTTAATCAATCCCTTCGTATGACTTTGGTTGCTTAACCTTTGGTTTATGACCATCTCTTTGGTCTCCTATCATAGATAACACTTTGTACTTGACATGATGCGTTGACTCCGACAAGAAGAGCTAGGGGTGACCATGCAAATCGAATTACCATTACAGGTGCACATGTAATTGCAATTTGTAGTGCATGCGAAATCTAGCAAACCCTTTCGTGAGATAACGCCATAGTTAGTACGAATCTTCCATTCTTTACATGGGACATTGGAGTTCATGTTCTTATTATAATCAATGGTGTAGAAACACCTATCTCCTTTATCCTTCCATAAGTACAAACCGATCTAGAACCTTCATGGGAATCATACCTTGATATTTTAGCTCGGTATCTATGGGATGTTGAAATCGCTTTTGTTTCTATGATCGTGCTACATGTTCAAGATGTACTTGGTCTTTAAAGAATTGATGTAAAGAGGTGAGGCTCTTTGTACCTATGTTGCTTTGTTTGGACGGATCCTAAGACTAGGGGCATTCGACATTTGGATGTTCTAACATTAAGCTTGATGGAATAAGTGGATGACATGTAACCAGTTTAAGCATCGTTCTTGGTATATCGTTTGTGTGGTGGGAACGCTACGGGGAACCCTATATATAAACATCTTCAGTATACTAAGGATGTGCTTGAACTGGGCTATGTGATGATCCTAGCAGTTTAGAGTTGGACATGTTGGAACTAATAACATGAAAGGAAATGGTACTGGAGGCATGATTGGTTGTACATGCATAGAATTCATGATGTGCAAGCCAAAGTGGTACGACGGGAAAGTTAGAGCAACAGCCCTGACCCGTTGCATTGAGAAAATTAGAACGGATGAGGACACCGAGATCTATGCCGAGAATCAAAAGGTAAACTGTGTTGACTATTCATCGATAGGCAAAGAACTAAGGTAGTAGAATGCCCAAACACTCGTTTGTAACACCCAGATATTTTCTTTGAAGCCGACGAAAGAAGAAAATAAATAAAGTCCAAAGTCGGGGGACCAAACTTGTCAAAACGCGAGAAAGTTCGGAAGAAAAGGAGAATAAGAGGGGAATGCAACCCACACCCTCCCCACATCTCCAAAATTCAGCAAGAAGAGAGAAAGAAGAGAGAAAAGGAAGAAAAGAGAGAAAAAGAGTTGGTTCGGGTGGATTCAAGAGAGCAAAATCGTCATGTAGCGGGTCTAGACGAAGCTC
>BJCO01370683.1:0-15067 GCA_018326465.1 Flaveria floridana | reverse complement strand
GAAGCTGAAGACAAAGCTGCAGAAGAACTCCCACTAACTTCCGAAGCTGAAGTTCAAGCTGCGGAAGCACTATCTTCTTTGTCTGATGATCTAATTATCATAGAGGCAATTCTTGAACTAGCCTCTGAGATAAATAATAAAGACTATCTCACAAATCCTCCTGCTCAACCACCTTCATCAGCACAAGCTCATAGCTCCACTCACCGGTTTAAATCCTCTACAACAGAGTCTCCAAAAGCTCAAGCTTCTAAAGACAACAAAGGTAAAAGAAAGATGACTGCGGAAGAGTTGTTAGAGAAGGAAAGGATGGAAAAGCTTAAGAGAAAAGGTATACTCCCCGCTAGAAAGCTACTAGCTGAAAGTAGCAAAGCAGCTGTGGCAGCACAGGAGACTATTAACAACGAGTGGAAATTATTGGCAATCTTGTCAATATGGGTATAGCAAATGAAGATGTTCTCCTCTTAACACTTGAGGAGCTGGTAGAGTTAGAAAAGGCAACCCTACTACAAATAGAGCAAGATAAAGCAGCAAGGTTGGCCTTAGAAGAAGAGGAGAAGAGGAAGAAAGAGGAAGCTGAGTAGCAGCTGAGATCAGAAAGGGTAGCCTTCTTAAGTTCCAGGGGCTACTCCTTTAAAGAACTAGCTCCTCATAAGAATGACATGATCTTATGGCTTTTCAATAAATAACAAGATCAATTGGACAAAGAGAGGAGAAAGGCTGCCAGGGAAAAACTTAGAGCAAAGAAGAAGAAGGAAGAAGAAGCCCAACTTGTCGTAGCCAAGAAGATGGGAGACAGAGCATGGATGAAAGCATATCTTAAAGCACATGGCTTCTCTGGCAGACAAGTTGGTCCAATGTCTGATAAAAACCTACAGTAACATGTTAGTGACATCAAAGCTAACATTCGCTCAGGAAGAAGGAAGGATGTTTACCCAGGTTCTTAGAGGATAACACCCAAACCTACACCTCAACCTCAACCCCAAACTAAACCTAAGCCAACAACCTTTCCTCTCCCAATAAAAACTAAACCAACCACTGAACCCTACACTCCTGAACCTATACCATCAGTCAAACCCTCATCACACATTGTTTCATAACAACCATCCCCATTACCCATCCTAAAACCTAAAACACTTCCTAGAACTCAACCCTCCTCTATCTAAAAATCAACCACCCTCTTTCATCCAAGCCAACCTCTGAGTCAAGTAAACCTTTGACCTTAGAGGAATTCAAGGAAATCAAGAAAAAGCTCATCAACTGTACTACTCTAAGCAAAATTTCTTGCGAAGAGAAATCCATCAAGCTTTGATGGATCCTCCAGTTCCCTCACAAGAGAGAAATTTCTTGATCTGCCTAGGGGAACTCTAAACCAGGCACTTCAGCTCTTGGTAGCCAACTCTGATTCACTTAATGAAGAGGAAAAGATGCTAATGAGAAGACTGGTAATTCTCTTAGACACCAGGAAGAGGAACAAGCTGCCAAATCAACCCCTCATTCCTAGGAAGAAAATTGTTTAATGGAGATTCGTGGACTCTTCTCACAACTTTATTATGGAAAGAGAGAATGGCAAAGTCAACAGACTTAACACTCCATCTCTGCTTCACTCAAGTAGATTTGACATCACTGAGTTAGTAGAGAAGCAATTCTCCAACACCTCCAACTCTTAGACTGCTGCTCATATCCGAAATCATCTAAGCAGCCTTCACCTTGCTGAGTTAACTGCAAGAGCAAGGATTGAAGAATTGTTAAAGATGAGAGAGCAGGTTGAAAAGGAAGGAACAATCAAAGGAAAAACTTTCCTTCAAATGATTAAAGGTACTGACTTGGAACCTATAGTTAGATGGGAGTATGACTACAACTCCCATCAACTCTCTCTTCCGAGGGCCACAAAAAGGGTACATATGATCCAAAGTAACAGACTGGACTTATTATCAACAAAGGATCTATACCAACTGCTTAGCACTATTTCTGGAAAGAACAAGGAGACACACAAATATCTGATCTCCTTGGTGCTGAGAAATTTGAGAAGTAGAAGACAGTGAGGTTTTGGTAGCATCAGCCTAGGGGGAGTTTGTTGGATATATGAGGCTGGTGCAACCAAAACTGCACTTAGAACAATTTTGGTGCAACTGTGAAGGACTTCCAAAGATAAAGGCTGTACTTCTGAAGATTAAAGATAAAGGAACTTCTGAAGAGGAATCATGTCTTCCGAATACATAGTCATCTCTCTTTCGAAGTATCAACACTTAAGAAAGTTTCAAGACAATGACTTCCGAAGCATAGAGTCTTGAACACCAACGAAAGTCTCGGAAGAAGTAAATTCTTCCGAAGTATAAATGGCTTTGGAAGAACTTGTTCTTTCGAAGTATAAATGGCTTCGGAAGAACTTGTTCTTCCGAAGCCAGTTAACCTTCAGAAGAACTTACTATGAACCAGTGGATATTAGCATGATCCCTCTGACAAGCCGCTGCAACCTCTGAGACACTGCATGGCATTTTCGCACGCCCATTTAATTGACCACACTTTTATTCACTGTTCATTCCTTATCAGTTAGTACATTTACTAACTTTAGTTGGTAAATAAAAAGGTAAGTCATGGACATGTCATGACTACCTTATCTAGGATAGTATTTTATTTTAGAAACCTTACTACTAGCAATATAGTATTTGTTTAGTAAGTAAGTTTCCAGCTGGTTGTCTTTTGTATAGCCGGCTGTAGATAGTAGTATATATAGTTCTCATTGTAAGCTCATAAGGGCATTCTTGTAAGAGTCTTGTAAACTTTGAGTTGAGAGTTAATATATACAAGTATCTTGAAAACCATTTCTTGCGCCTTGTTTACTTAGTATATTATTATCAACTCTTAGAGGATTCTGCTTCATCATTTTGAGGGTAACTTAGTGAGTTAAAGAGAGAAAACTTGTCTTGAGTGACTTATATTGATCCCGCAGTAGGCATAATGGAACTTGCTTAATAAAATATTGGATCTTACTAGGATCCAAACAATTAGAATGAGTAGTGTAATACCCAGTTGATTATTAAGGGTTTGTAAGTTCATAAGCTAAACTGCAAAGGAAAAAATGAACATTTTGGTTTTGAAAAATACTGCATTGTACTCTAAAAAACACAACCCCTTTTTGAGTAACTTTTCGGTCTTTCTTATTGTTTTTCCTGGTTATAATAAATTGCTAACTGTGATCCATAGGCCTAAATAGTTTTATCATGTTTTCAACTACTATTTAAACTGCTTTTTAGATATAATAAATAATTCAATTGCTTTAACATTGCTAACCATCTCTACCACATATGTGAAGTTGATTCCACCATATATTCCACATGAACACGTCTCAACCCTATACAACTTCATTTGGCCATGCATAAATTTGGTGTTTGGGTTAAAAACAACAAACACACTTTAAATCTTCATCAAGGCTGAAGAAGAAAGCTCTAATTTACTGGGTTACATGTGTGTGTCGATTAGAAGCAAAGAGTTGGGCACCTACTAAATACCACTCACTTTGGTAAGTCATGTGGACTTTACGGTCATTATGCAAAGTTATTATAGTGTTGACCAAGACTAACCGCGTATGAAAAACTCATGATTTTATGCGTTGCGAAGGTTAATCAAGAGGAATAACAAAATCTAGATAAGGTCTCCATCAACACCATCTTCGTATGTTTTAGAGGTATGATTTAATGTTCAAATGTAAAAAGTTTTTAATCAAAACAATAGCAAAATAGCTACGATCTAAGTATTATAAGGTCTTATTAAGAGTGTTTATTACTAATCTTTAGTTGATTAGGAGGTACTTAAGATCAAAAAGAAGGGTGTGTGAATCTATTAGTGATATGGTAAAAAAGTTAGATAAAGTTAGCATTAAAAATAAATTATAGTAGTTCTAACTATATATAAATGTATAATCGGTACAGGTCATATGTATTTTTATGGCTCTATATTATTTCAGTTGTCTGCTAATACATAAATCTGAACATGCTTGAACTAAAAGTATGTACTATAAAGTGCTAGCTCATGTATAATATCAAGTTATGTTTTTATTAAGTGTTGGTTAAATGTGTTCATTATAGGAAAAGACTAATCTATAAGAAATAATTGTTGCACGGATAGACAAGACTATGCCTATGAGTATCTTCAACATAAAGAAAGCAGAAAAGCACACAAAACATGTTGATAAAATCACATCTCATACTCCTACTCACCACACTGAACATGCACATGATGTTGGTGGTGTAAACAGTCCACATCATCATGAGCATAGTGTCATGACTGAAAAGAAACGGAAAGGTTGTACCTTCAAGTATTTCACTACTTGCAAATCCCCACCCTTCAATGGTGAAAGGAGGTGAGAGGTGGTGGAATAGGGTTATTCTAGGGAATAGGGTTGGTTAGTTTCGTCGAAGAGGGTTTGAAAGTATTGTAGCAGTGATGGTGGTGCTGCAAGTTGGCGAATCAATGAATATGGTGATGAAACCTATGATGGTGGTGGTATTACTGACAAACAAGGTTATGGAGGAGGTGTTGGTTGTCGGATATGATGATGGTCGCCGGATACGGTGGAAGAGAAAGTGGGTTGAATAGTAAGTGGAGGGTATCAATGCTAAATAACTTTATATATTTTGTTCTATACTAGATCTAAAAGGACCAAAATAGCCTTAAGTTTTTGTACCAAAATATAAGAATAATAAAACCAAATGATATAATATGACAAAAGATTACTTTTTGTACCAAAATGGTTAAAATGTTTAAACTAGAGGGATCAAAACCAAAATTTACTCTATTAAAAATGAGTTTTTAGACAACTGGTAGAACAAAAATAGCATCAAATCCTAACACTTGCAAGCTACGTAATACATTTAGCATACATAATGTACAATACTTGAAGTAAAGTATATGTAAAAAGTGAATTCATAATGAGTATTTTATATTATTTGAAGTATGTCACACAAGCATGACTGTATAATCATAAATCATATAACTACGTACAGTTTTTAAACCAAACTCCCCCACACTTAGCAAACGATAGTGACCTCAAGGAATATGAGGAAAAGGAAGATAAAGAACTCAATAACACCTATCACAACTTGCAGGATCGGTTAAGGGTGGTCAATACAATCAGTTTCATAATGAGAAGAGTGTTAGAACACTTAACAGATCAAATAGGGAACCGGGTTTATATAGAAGATACTTAGAACACTAGCAAGTAATGAGACATAACAAAAGAACAAGAACAGATAAATATGGTTTTCAAGAAATGTTGTATATTGCTCTTAAGTTCTTTTACAAGTGTTACAAAGCATGAAAAGAAATACAAGAACATGAGATACTTTATACTACATCCTACAACTGGCTATACTTTGAAAGTCAGATGGAAACACTAATCTAGACAACAAGATCAATGTACAGTCAAAAGGCAGATTGCCTTTTAACTTATGACTATGACATGCCATAGCTCACATTCTAATATATTACAAAAAGGATAAAATATACAAAGTAGAAAGTTACAGACTCTAAACCTTAATTTACAGTTGTAAAAGCATGAACTTTTTCACCAACTTATACAAGTTGGTAAGTCTTTAGAGTTGCAGCGGAAAATGAGTCAGCTTTATGCAAAAGTTGATCAGATAAAGCATGTATTCTTTATCTTTGGAAGAAATCAGTCTTCACTTCATTGGCTTCTGAAGATTTTGTGTTTGAAGCTTCGGAAGACTTCATCATTGGTTTCGGAAAATTTTGTCTTTGAAGCTTCGAAAGACTTTATCTTTGACTTCGGAAGATTTGATCTTTGCCTTCGGAGATTTTACACTTAGAATATTTTCTATGAAATGTGTAAAACTTTCGAAGTAACTTCTACCTTGTACATCGATGCATGCATGCTGGAAGCTTTCTGGTTGCTTTGATTGCATTAACCTTTCTAATATAACCTTATACAACTTACCCCACTTAACACCATCACCGAAAAAGTATTATAACACTTTTGAACAGATACTATGTTATACACGTGTAAGTTCTGTAAAAAAATGTAAGTGACCAGAAAATACATCTCATAATGATTTTCCCTCTCCCCTAACCTACTTGGAGTTATCTACACAAAGCTATAATTCTAAACCACTTGAACATAATAATAAAGGTAAAACCACACGTTGAAGAACAAACCACAACTTTTAATAATTTTCTACAAGTTAATTTAAGCTCAAAAATACTAGTGTGCTATTTGGGACCAGATTTTATCATTCCTAATATTTTAGTATTATACAACATGCTTCATCCTTTTTAATATTTTCTTTATTTATAATACTCAAGAGTATTAATTTTTTAGAGTCAGTGTTGTAAAAATCACGACTAGCCTCCGATTAGTCGGCGATTAATCGCTAGTCGAAGGTTGGCTGCTTTGAGTTCACCAAATCGGAGGTCCTAGGCGCTAATCGGTCAAAGTTGGTCAAAGTCAGACCAAATCGTCCTAATCGGTGGTGTTCCGGCGACGAGAGCGGCCGAACTTACCAATTGCAGCGACGGATTTGCTTTTCCCGGCGCTAGATTAGCCGATTCCGGTGACGGACTCCGACACCGGTGACAGAACGAGGATACGGAACAATAGGGTTGTACTTCTGTTTTTAATGCTTTAATAAAGTTTAGCTATTTTAACATTTAGCCCCTTTAATATTTATCAATTTACAATTTAGCCCCCTAAACTTGTAAATTAATACATAATAAGTATAAAATTAATGTTATATATGCATAAATTTGTAAAATTATACACAAAAGTCCGATCCGATTAATTCCGATTAATTTCGATTAATCCCGATTAATCCCTAGTCGGTACCACACCGTCCGACTAGCGCCTACCGATTTTTACAACACTGTTTAGAGCAACTATCTCAAAGATCTTCTAATCCTACTACAAATCTACAACTTATACCCATCATTAACTTAAACTCTTAACCACTTTAAAATTAACAACTTTCAAACACAAAAGTACTCCTAGACCCCCATCAGACACATTAAGATCAGACACCTTTCAAACACACAGATGACAGGTTATAGGTACTCCTAGACAACAAGCTCAACAATATTACATTATTTAACCATTTGAGAAACTAAATACTTAAAATACATGTACCATCTAAACCAGAACAAAACTGGAATAGAACCACTATAAATCTAGAGCAGATAAGTTCCCACATGGATGAACAATGCGCATTAAGAAAATATAAAGATATAAGCTACTAAATTATAGTTCAAAAGATTACAAGTTCTTAAGGGAATCCCCAGCTCCCTGAAAAAAACAATAAGAAAGCACGAAGTCGGCTATAAAGATACCGACAAGTGAAAGAACCACAGCAGAAGTAGTAGACTCTCCAACACCTTTAGCACCACCTAGAGTAGTAACCCCCCAGCCACAACTCACAACAGATATGATCAAACCAAATACCTGAGATTTAATCATTGCACTAATTATGTCCCAAGATCTAAGAGCCCTCTGAGACGAATCCAAGATAATATTAATACTAATTCCATAAACCCCATCAGCCAAAAGAGCACTAGATGCCATCCCGACTGTAAAACAAAAAAGGGTCAAGAACGGTAAGGCCACACAAGAAGCAATGACCCGTGGGGTTACCAAATAGTCAACTGGGTCAGTATCCAAAACCCTTAAAGTGTCAATTTGCTCAGAAACTTGCATGGTCCCTAATTCAGCTGCAAATGCACTGCCGATTCGACCAGCTACTATGATTGAAGTGATCACAGGGCTTAGCTCACGTACGAAGGCTAGGGCTAGGACCCCACCCACGGCTCGGTTTAGACCTAATCTGGTGAACTCTCTCACGAACTGAATGGTGAAAGCCATACCCACGAAAGCTGATGTTAAGAGACAGACACCAACTGATTTTGGACCAACTCTTTCTAGCTGTTGAAGAGTGTTTTTCCAGTGAATTTTGCGGTTTACTATTCTCATTATTACTTGGCCTGCCAAGACAAAAACGGATAATCCTCTCCATAGGTACCCTGGAGGGGTCCACTTGCTGAACAAGGGGGGAGGTTCTTGCGTTGGGGTGTTGTTTGTGGCTAAAATATCTTCAGGTACAGAAATAGACGACGAGTGACCATCATCTGTCATTGTGTTTGAGATTGGAAAAACCTTGTGTTTGCTAGTGTTTGGGAAGAACCTGGTTCGGTTAAAATGTACCAAACTCTGACCATTCTTAACTCCTCTCGCCAATTTATGTCTTTGAGAGAGTTGACTTTGAGTTGAGCTCCCAATTTTCATCCAAGCACATGTCTCTGTGTAGCCTCTTCTGCTATATGTAAGAAATTGCACAATAATTCGGTTCAAAACTAATTCTTATGTTTGGAGTCGAAAAGCCCAATATTTGACTTTACGAATCTCTTTCTTTAACAGAACAACTGGATGACACATATGAATAAATCAATACCTGCTATGCAAGCAAAAGTTTAGGGAATGATGGGCAGTTGTTTGCATCATTCAGAATTTTGAAGTTCAAATCAACTGCAATTGATGTTATCCAATCTCCCTACTCTCCAAATCCTGCAAATATATCCAAAGGGATTATGTTAAACTTTTCTGCATATAATCTACAAATGGACAGACTTTTCTCAAAATTATCATATTTGAAATAAGTTCTGTTTCAAATTTAGGGTTTGATTTGTAAAATTTTCATTAACATAAACAATTGAAAATAATAGATATGTACTTGATCTAGCAAATTGGGGATTATGTAGGTCCACTTACTATTAATTTTTCTAAGTCGGAATCTTACTGTGAACTTTCCATGATTATTCAGGTCTACCTACTATGTAACCTTAGCAAATTCAAAATGGTGATTCAAATTGTGTGGATTACATTACGAATATGTACTTTAATTAAGCTTTCCATTATGTTATATCTATGAAATCTTCAAAAACAAACTATAACTATAAAATAGTAGTACAATACCTAGGTAAAGTGGGGAAAAAGCACGAAGAGTGTGTATGAACTGATTTAAGCAATCATGCCAGTAAATTCCCCAATCGAAGGTGTAGATAAATAAAGTGGAGAATCAGTGTAAAACGGAAGTCAGGTGGCGCTACGATGATGGAGGTGAGAGCTGTGGTGGAGCCATAGGTAGAGGGCAGATGGATCATTTTGTATGGAAACACTGAAGGGCGTGGGAAGGTAGCACATGTACTAGAAAGAGGTTCTAATATCACTTTCATTTCCTTAGTCATTCAGACTAGGTTCCCATTCCCATCCTTATATTTTACCTAACAATCATCAACCCTTAAATTTATATCTCAATTTCTAAAGGTCTTCCCCATCTCTATCTTTATATTATATTTTTAAAATTTGTTTATCTTTCTTCCATTTACAATGTTAACAACCAACCATTTTGTCTTATTAAAAGCATATATGGCAAAACAGACGAGTCGTGTCAAACGGGTTTCGACCAAAATATGTTAGGGTCAGAATAAATTATGTTAGAAAGAAGCAAAACAACATGAAACCAACATTACAACAGCACAAACACATTACATAAACAGCAGCAAAACAGCATGAAACCAACATTAAAAGTTAAAACAGCATGAAACTAGCAGCAAAACAGCAACAAATAAGAGTCTCCAAACAGCTTGAAACCAACAGCAAAACAGCAACAAAATAACAATCTCTAAAGAAACCAACAAGAAAACAGCAACAAAACAGCTTGGAACCAACATGATAACAGCAGCATAACTGCATAACAGCTTGAAACCAACATAAATAAAAAAATAAAAAAAGCAGCAAAACAGCTTGAAACCAACACAAAAAAACAGCAGCAAAACAGCTTGAAACCAACATGATAACAGCAGCATAACACCTTGAAAACAGCATAAATGATAAAACAGCAGCAATACAGCATAAAAACAGTAGCAAAACAACATCATTTTAGCCATTTGGTGGATCAATTTCAGCATTCTTCTCTATCTGTATTAGATCAGCATATGTGGTTCTATTTTGTGACTCCTTCAAAAACACTAAAAGGATGCTAGGGTCAATACTCTCACAAGAATTCTACTGCTAATAACAATAGATACAAGTATTAATGGGTGCTTGTAATTCAAGGGGGTGATAACAATAGAGAGCCTATTGCATCACTTCAACATTACCAAAACAATAACAAAAGTAATATTTCTATCAGCTTGTGAATCAACCAAATCACATGATTCTAGGATTGGCATTACATATACATATATATACATGGTTCAACTGACAACAAATTAGGCACCATACTTCATCAGATAAGCCTTAATTATAGTTATTATATTCATAATTTTAATTCTATCAATCTAAAAGCATATACTCCAGTTATATACTAATTTGAAACCTATCCAATATAAACTAGTACACGTACTATGTAAGAATTAGGCTCCCCTGGATAGTGTACATTGTATACACCCAATTTGCTTATGCTTAGTAACCAATATCAAATAATAATAATAATAATAATAATAATAATAATAATAATAATAATAATAATAATAATAATAATAATAATAATAATAATAATAATAATAATAATAATACTCCAAGAACGTAATACAACCTGCATCAAAACACCAATTGAACTGAAGTTAACAGATGAGAAGTAATCAAATTATTGGACGCTAACTGTTAATTGTTTCTAGTAATCTTCATCGCATAAGATTTCTTATGAAATAAGTGTGGGCCAAAGCTGTTTATCCAGTGCCCTAATCTCAATATTGTGCTCCAAATTCAATGTATGAAGATATTAAGATAATGCATAAACAATCACAAAATTTAACGTTCAAGGAAAACTAATCAGATAGATGTGCAAAATAGAAATAGAATTGATCAAATTACCGAGCTGATGCTCGATTGGCTTGAGCAATCCGATGAAGCAAGGTGTTGAATTGTGATCACTAGTGATGAGATGGTATGAAGAAGAATCTGTTTGTTGGTATTTTAATGGAGTTTAATTGGGTGACAAATGAAGGTTCATGATGGAACAAGAAACAAGGAAGAAGAGGAGGGAATTTGGGGCTTTACTCTGCGTACCTAAAAGAATTTATAATTTTTCTTGAATATTAAGGATGGGTGAGAAACAGAATGTGCTAATTTTATTTTTTATTTTCGTTTTGATAATTATATTATTTTTTTTTAAATTAAATAAACTAGTTTGATACCGCGCGTTACGCGGGTTTCATTGTATTAAAATTTTCACTGCCAAGAAATAGTAGATCCAATTTTGTCCATTAAAACTGACTTATTTTGACCCATTCTAAAAGGTTACCGTTGTAATCCGAACCTGACTCATTCTAAAAGTTTACTGTTGTAATTCGAACCTGACTCATTTTTTGCCAGGTGCATAGCACGGTGGATTAGAAAAGGTCAATTCGTGCTTTCATATGTTGAAACTTCTCCTATATATGCTAAGTTAACTAACTAATAATATTACCTTGTTAACATCAGCGATAGCAAAAACAGTTTAAATGTATCAAAAGTAACACATAATATCGAAACACAAAAGTTCTTATCACATGCAACTAAAGATACCACTATAGATTAATTAATCCAACATTGTTATATAAGGCACACTAAGAATTAATAGGCATCATTCTATTTTGATCTGATTATAAAGTCAAACGACCTAATTAGTAGTTCAAAGTCGGTCACTTTTCACAAATTTTTAGGGGCACATTCCGTTGTAAGAACTCATGCTTGTACTCAACCCTACTTGTAGTGGCTCACATCATGTAGCCCAGTGGCTCACATCAGTAACTCATAAGCAATCTACATTTGGAACTATTTTATTTTAAACACGGAAACCAAATTAAACCCTCAAGCCACTAAACCAACCCAACCAATATGTCAACAATCAGCAACAACAATACATAACAACTAAAGAAAACTACAACTAACCAACCACATACGAGAACTGTAGTTGCCGACCATAGTGATTACATTATATATAATTTTTTTATATCTTTATTATTATAGCCACATTAAAAAATTATCAAAAATTTATAAAAGTTGAATGGTGTATTATTAAATATACAAATGAATAGTAATATTTTCTCTCGCCTACACTTACAACTATCTCATATAATATACACAAATATATTGTAACTTCATGAGAAAAGATATTGTAATTTACTTATACATAATGGTGTGATGAAGTGAACAGACAAATTTGTAATAGCACCGATATGGCAATTTACTATATATAATATGTTTTCATAAATTTAGGGGTCGTTTGTTTCGTAAAATGTTTTGTAAAGAAATTGGAATTTGAATTGGAATCTTGTTCAAATTTATAACGTGTTTGGTTGGTCAAATATGAGTAAACTTGGATTTTAATTTTGAACATTCCATTGAATTATTAAACATTTCATGGGTAAGTGGAAGGAATGTGAATTCTAATGAATGAGAGAAAAATTTTTAATTCCAATTTTATTCGTTGACCAAATAAACAGGATTTTGGATGAAAAATTTTTCAATTTCAATTTAATTTCCTGAGAATTCTAGAAAATTTTACATGTAAGTAATAGCAAAATTAACTTTTTCATGTCACAGTTATAATTGTTATTGATGATGAAGTAAATGTTCTACTCTAGTCGATCAATCGTATTGATGTATTCAACTGACGTGTGAACAATTTTATCATGGTAAATTTTGTTAAAAATATATCATTGTCAATATCATTTGTGTTAAACATTAAAAACTCGCTATATATTACCTAATATGAATTTAGCAACTGATGAACAGTTGCCATGAATAGTAATACAGTGCCTTCCTCTTCTTCTTCAGGGCTCCGCTCACCACACTCCAACACCACAGTGCCTTCCCCTTCTTCTTCCATTAACACCACTGATATCACCATCATCACCTGCAAGCAGCTCCACCACCACCCTCCTTCGCCACCGGAGCCCTCGGTGGAGCCACCGCACCACCGCCCCTTATGGCAGATCGTCACCGTCGTCGCCCGATGGTGTACACGACGTCGTGCTCATCACCACCATCGCTATCATCGCATCATCACCACCTCCGCATTATCACCATCATCGCAACATCACCACTACCTTCACCATCGCACCATCATCATCATCTCGCCAAATCCCCTTCATATTCTGCCGTTAAACCCTAAAAATTTTAAAAACCCAAATTTGGTGGCTGCGTTGGTGGAGGACGAGGTCGGCGGTGGTGGCTATGTTGCTGGACACGGAGGTCGGTCGTGGTGGTTGTGTTATTAGAGGCGGTGGTGGCTGTGTTGCTGGAGGCGGAGGTCGGCGATGGCTACGTTGGTGGAGGGCGAGGTCGGTGGTGGCATGGCTACAATCCGATCATCTTCTCAACTCTCACACCATTCCCCTCACTATCGATCAGGTACTCATCAATTCACTTGCTGGCATTATCATTTGGCTGTTTGAATTGGTTGGAGTGTTTGCTTTATGCTCTTGTCAGCTGCTATCTTTGTCCTCATTAGTTGAAGTGGAAATTTGGTACATTATTAATAGGGGTATCAATGCTTATGTTATTTTGATGTGTTGTGCTTTTGGTTAGTGATTCTGTGTTGGTGTGGTTGAAATCGCATTTGGTTGAGGGTTATGAAGTGAATTTGCTGGATAATGATCATGTTCTGCTTGGTGTGTGTCCGATTAGGGATGTAAATTTATGGTTCTGATAATTCACTAGATACGGTTTAATCATATAAACAAGCTGTTGGGATTATCATTTGGCTGTTTGGATTGTTTGGAGTGTTTGCTTTATGTTCTTGTGAGCTGCCATCTTTGTCCTCATTAGTTGAAATGGAATTCTGGTACATTATTAATACGGGTATCAATGTGCTTTTTGTTAGTGATTCTGTGTTGGTGAAATGAGATGTTGTAGGTTATTTATGGGTATGGATAATGACGAATTAGAAAGAAACAACTAATAATAATACAGGGGGAGGTAGGACGCTTAAGGTTAAAACTTTTGAATTGAGTAATTATTATTAACTTGTCTTACTAACTTCTAATGACCATCATGATGAATGCTACTGCATATGTTAGTTTATTGCCTTTGGGTATTGTTGGAAAATTTAAATGCTTGGCTTGGTTTATTTAAACACCTTTTTTCTTATTTTTATAGTATCTAATATTCTGTTTTTTTCTTTTTTTCTTTTGGTGCTTGAGTTTCAAGGTTGAACTTTTCCTTGATTGCTTTCTGCAGGTTTGTCTTTCCCTTTTTTTTGGTGGTCTCATTAATGTAACTTACGTATCTGTTATCTTTGGAGCAACGGAATACACCAATGCAATTGACATGTGCTCTGCAGGTTGTGTATTAGCTGAGCTGCTCCTTGGGCAGGTGGGTACTTAGTTGTGATGGTTGTTTCATTCGCATTTAACAAGTTATTAAATGTTTAGATAAATTTGTTTTTAGATGGATCAACAATTACCTTCATCTATGTTTCATGCTATGATTTCTATTGATTAAATCCCAACATATCTAAATGCAGCCTCTTTTCCCTGGAGAAAGTGGTGTAGATCAACTCGTAGAGATAATCAAGGTGCATAATCTAATACACTTTTATCTTCGCAGTTTATAATCTGAATGCCATTTACTTATTTTAATTTATCTTTTTCTCTTTTAGATTTTGGGAATGCCAACACGTGAGGAAATCAAGTGCATGAATCCTCATTACACAGAGTTTAAGTTCCCACAGATCAAGGCTCATCCATGGCACAAGGTTTGTTCATAATCATTCAAATTTTTTTTCTTAATTACCTAATATGAAATTAGAAACTTTGATGAACAGTAGCATTGATGAACAGTATGAACAGTAGTATTGATAAACAGTAGCAACTTTTGGCATTTAGTGGATACTATCTTTGATTATATATTTAAAAAGAAGCTGGGAAGAACCAGTTAAGTTTTTAGGTTTTTGAGATTTGCCACAAATGTATTGAATATTTACAATCTCACCCCCTAGGCTTTAAAGAGGAGTAAGATTTCAGATCCTCATTTCATTTCACATCCGCTCATTTCTAGAGAGAGAAATTTCTAGAGAGAGAA
>BJCO01370537.1:0-10869 GCA_018326465.1 Flaveria floridana | reverse complement strand
AACTACTATGACTCCTTTCTCTAGTCAATATGCCATTTGTCAACCCAAGTCAAAACAGGCAAGCTGACATAATGGCTGAGAGAATTCAAGAAAAGATCATGGAAGAACTCAGATATAGAAGAAGACAATTGCAAGCAGGCAATGTCATTGGTCAACTGGATGTTGAGGTGGACCCTAAGATTAGCTTCAAAGGGGAAACCTTGACTGAAGGCCCAGTGACTGAACCTGTGAGCATTGTCACAAAGTCAAGCACTTCAACAACATCATGTACCCTCAGTTAGGCACCAATTGGTGAAGGTGCTTCACAACCTCTCTCTAGCCAGTGCGTGACTGCTGAATCAGGCAATGAAGGCTAGTGCTCTCTCCACCCTGAGTCACCAAGGCCTGTGACTGAATAAGGGAAAAGGAAACTGAATCCTGAGGAGATTGAGGAGGAGGGAAGAGAGAGGAAGAGGAAGCTAAGGGGAGAGAGTTCAGCTAGTCCCTCAGGCTTCATGAAAGCTACTATCAAGACAGCCCTAGTCAATATGCCACTTGCCAACCCAAGTCAAAACAGGCAAGCTGACATAATGGCTGAAAGAATTCAAGACAGGATCATGGAGGAGCTAAGATACAGAAGAAGACAATTGCAAGCTGGCAATGTCATTGGTCAACTAGATGTTGAGTTGGACCCTAAGATTAGCTTCGAAGGGGAATCCTTGACTGAAGGCCCAGTGACTGAACCTATGAGCATTGTCACAGAGTCAAGCACTCCATCAACAACATCTTGTACCCTCAGTGAGGCACAAATTGGTGAAGGTGCTTTACAACCTCTCTCAAGCCAGAGCCTGACTGCTAAATCAGGCAATGAAGGCCAAAGCTCTATCCACCCTGAGTCACCAAGGCCTGTGAGTGACAAAGGGAAAAGGAAACTGACTCCTAAGGAGATTGAGGAGGAGGAAAGAGAGAGGAAGAGGAAGCTATGGGGAGAGAGTTCAGCTGGTTCCTTAGGCTTCATGGAAGCTGCAATCAGGTTAGCCCCTAGGCCAAACACTCAAAATGATGAGTTGAGGACTGGCAGATTGAACTATCTAGGAACCAGAAACTACAACATTAATAAACTCATATCTCTTCCCTTAGAAGAGTTAAATGAATTAGCAGACTTAGAGCTGATCAAAGAGAGAACGGTGGCAGAGGATGCAAAGTTACTCCTCAGAGTCAAAGAAAAAAGAAGACAAAAGAGACTATACAAGGATGCTCCTCCTCTCTCCCCAATTTATGAAAGTCCTGAAAGAAAGACTGTGGTAGCTGAACCACCTTAGGTAAACAGAGAAGCTAAAAGACAAAATATGATCAACTACCTGAGTGCCAAAAGTCTCTACAAGGCATCTGCACTTCTTCCCCTCTCCTTTGAATACATTGAATTTGAGTATCTTAAGCAGCTTGAACTATAGTGTTTGAATGAACAAAAAGCTGCTAAGATAAAATTAATGGAAGAAGCTGCAAAGTCAAGGGCCATCATCCAAAAGAGCCAAAAGAAGTCTACTGACAGACAAAGGATGATGAGCTTCTTGAAGCTGTATGGATTCCCCGAAAGCAGGCTTGGTCCAATGTCTCTATCCATTATGGATGAGCATATTAGGGTGATCAAGCAGAAGATTAAAAAGGGAGAGCTTGTTAGGACCAATTTCGTACGGAGTACTAACAGATTCTACGTTATACCGAATCAAATAGTGCGGAATCCTATTTGATTGGTGATCCAATCAGTGAGAACGATTATTCCGTTCAATCTAACGATGAAACAAACGTTAAGAACGAACAAGAATTGATCTGAAATGAACTATGAACTTGGATTGACGTTTTGGTATGCTCTGGACGGCTAGGGTACGTATGTATTGAAAGTATTCTATTTTTCCACGAATTACGTGGTATTTACAGGTTTCCTGTCTTCAGTCGTACGACTGAACCATTAGCATGATTCAGTCGTACGACTGAATCATGCGATTGACTCATACGCACGACTGAAGGTTCAGTCGTGCGACTGACTCAATCTTATGTCTCAGTTGTACAACTGATCCAGTATTCTGGTTCAGTCACGCAACTGATCCATGAGCATGATATGTTCATATGTATGGCCCATTAGCATGGTCTATTCGCATGAACTATCACATGGATAAGTTAAACATACTTCTAAGTTCTTATTTACTTAGAACCATGTAGAACAACATCAAACCTATATAGTTAGTTCATACACGTGCAACACATTCAATATAATGATATCATGACATAATCAAGCATAAATTAACATCACAACGCACTTCATATATCATTCATTCAATTTCATTACATTGATTTCTAATATGTAAGACATGAAAGACTTTTACATTTCAGAACATAAACTAGGTACATCATTATGTATCAAAAAAACACCCCCTTGGACCTAGTTTACTCTATTGTCTAACAGTCTTCATGTGCTCTTGGAACATCTTGTACTTCTCTTCTTGTGTAACTCCTGCATGTATCTCAAATGCAAAGCAGACTCTTATGACGTGTTGGAACTGTAGAGCTTGTATGATGTCCTGCTTGTCATAGAATAGTGGCCACTTTTATAGAGTGTAGACATCGTCTTTGGACAAGTTGGGCAGCCACATAGGGTCAAACACCCGGATAGTCTCAATCTGAGCATCTTTGTGTAACACTATGACCGATTCACCCATTGACCAGTCATAGTACCACCATTTGAAGTGTGGAGTGAAGTCCTGAGGCATCTCCCATAATGGAATCTTTGACATTGTGTGCAGAGGACTCCACTTCAGTACTACCTTAGGCTTTCCAGTATATGGATCAACTTCGGTATTATTGATGAACCGTTTAGGCTGTTGAGGCCTGAAGTTGACCCACCTGGTGTGGTAATCTTTCTTCAATGCCATCTCAAACCACCCCGACATCTTCCTGGGGTTGGCATACAAAAGGTCTAAAAAGGCAAGCCTGTTTAACTCAAAACCAGGGAGAGTCTTCAGATCATGAGGGTATCTGAAGTACTATATTCCCTTCTCTCTCTTCACTGCGTACACATCCAAGTCTTCAAAATACGCCTAGCTAATGATCTTGCCCGATACCTTCTGATGCTTCTTGACTCTGTAGAGTTTGGTGTAGGAGTTAGTCTTTGGCGGTTGTCACTGGGCTCTCATTTCTTCTAAACAAACTACCCATTCAGCTTTCTTGATGTCAACATCAGTGTCCAAAGCTTGGGCTTTCCCTTCTGCTTTCTCCTTCTCTTTCTCTTGAGCATCAAGAGCTCCAAACATATCACTGCCAAATGTTTCACCTAAATCGGGGATAACATTTCCCTGTTGGTCAGTGTACTGTGGATACTCTTGTGTTGTGATATCCTCTATATCTATCTCATCGACCCCCTGCAGCTCTTCATCACTCATGACATCAACCTCGGGAGCGTCCTTGACTAGCTCATCCGGGTTAAGTCTGAATATGTCAGCCAGCTGCTCGTCTGTGAGATCATGAATGATCTCTCCCTCCTTGGGTGTATAGCTCACAGGTCGTCGCACAATCCCTTGCAAATCAAGAATCATTGTTAGCTGAGTCTTGATTTGCTGAAGGGGTGCGATGTCATGCTTATCCGTCTGTTGAGATTCATCTGTTTGTTTAAACATTTAACACCACAGAAACACATCAGTAATTAATTCATTTACATTAATAAACATTGATAACCATTAATTACATAAGTGTAATACAAAGTTCAAGTACAAAAGATAATCAAAAGCTAAGACAACTAATCATTACTTTTGTCCTTGTCACTTGGCTCTTCAGCTTGAGGGGCTGAGGTGGACGGTCTTGATTCTTGACGTCTTTTTGTCCGCCGTTCCTGAGCCGCTGGATCTGAGGCTGATGCAGATGCATCACCTTCAGGCTCATACTCATCACATTCTTCTCTGTGCTTTCCACTTCCATCTCCCTCGACATCATCATCATCATCAGACTCATTATCATCAGATGACTCGTCATCATCATCATCATCACCATCATTACCATCACCTTTAATCTTAAGAGGCTCGCCTTTTATGCCTTTTAGCCTTAGGCGTAGCTTCTTCTTCTTCTTCTCAACATCCTTTATTCACTTCACCGATGCCATCAGAAGATCGTTCTATGTGGTTAAGGCATGATGACACCCATCAACTAAGTCATCTTGTTCGCTCGTATATCATCCGTTACGAGCAGTTTCAGAACCAGACGGTTGAGGCTGGCAAGCTATTCCTCTAACCCAACGTTGGGCAGAGAGGATCCTAGTGGTGGTACTGAAGAGGTGGAAGGTCCGGCATATGATGTGGTAGGTGGAGTGGTGGATGTAGTATAAGTGGGAGTGGTGGTGGTTGTGGTTTGTGGTGGTATGAATGAAGCGGGTGGAGTGGTGGTAGCTGTTGTGGTGGTGGTAGGTGTGATGGGAGTAATGGATGTGGTGGTGGTAGGTATGATGGGAGTAGTGGATGTAGTTTCTGTGGTGGTGGTAGGTGTGGTAGGGATGGTGGATGTGGTGGTTGTGGTGGTAGAAGAGGTCATCAGCACTATACATCTTCTTTTGGCTTTTTTGCCATGTGGCTGAGCCATCCTCTTTAACCGTGAGCCCTTGGAGCTCTGGGCTCCCCCTGGGTAAGGCTGGGGAGGAGTGTAGGTAGGATCAGCAGTATCAGTACTCTTTCCCCCAGCCCGGCGTCCCCCAACCGCCTCCATACCCCGGTCGGTAGCAACCACACGGCTACCAACTGTCCGTGTGAGGGGCTCCTTATCGAACTCCTCATCTTCATCATCTGGAAGAAAATCCCGATGGATGGGTGCATGCTCCAATCCATCGGGAGCTGAGGAACTAGCATGTGTGGGTGGTAGAGACTTATGGAAGTGTCAGTGGCCCTTGGTTCACTAGGGCCTGTATCTCCACCACCCTGACCGTCATCGTCTTCGTCATCCTCATCAACAGCAGCCATGACTGGCTCAACATCCGAATCGTTGCCATCATGATGCCACTTTTTATGAGATGGCGCCACGTATTCCTGCCTGGCCAGATGGCCGAACAACCTCCTGACCGGAGGCTTCACCTGCTTCCCCCGGTAGACCTTCATCCTCTCCAAGGTTGTGTCGTCCATCACTTCCAACGACACCGCATCATCCTTCTCCTTGGGAAGGTGAGGAAGCTTCTCGTCTATCATCATCTGAAGAAACCTCGGGTACATGCAAAATCCTTCTTTCCCCTTGGCCTCAATGTTCTCTACCAGATAGGTAAGGAACATCCGTGAGAAGCTCTCATGGATGGTTTAGCACCAACGCAACATAAGCATTTTGAATCTGATCAGATAGCTCATCGAATCCTCCTCTCCTAGAGGCTATGCACTTCAGGATCACATGTGCCAGATACTTAAATTGAGGGCACATGTTACTCTTGTTCAGAACACCGGCGTTGATATCACCAGCGTACTTGATCCTGAGGTAGCATCCCTGTACCATCAGGGGATGCAGCTTGGTTGGGTGTGCACCATCGTCACCCAAGTCCAAGACTCGCCTGATATCCTCTTCACTGATCTGGATATCCTCTCCTAAAATGGAGCTCCTAATGCAGTATGGTTGTGTAGATCTATCAATAGTTGCGTTCTCCCAGAACGTCTGCTGAATCGACTTGTACGGTATACATGGTATGGATATGGCGGTGAAGATCCTCGAATGTCAAAGAAAAGCAATGATCCCGGTAAACTCAGAAGAATTCCAGGATGTAGGGTCCAGATGAGCACGTATATTATGCTTAGTGCTCATCGTCCATCTATCTGCCATATTTCTACAATACAAGGGACAACCACATTAGTTCCGTTCATAATAGATAAACGATTTGACTTAGAATAGATTTTGACCAATCTGGTTCAAACGTGCGATTGAACCATACGACTGGGTTCAGTCGTACGATTGAGCCTACGACTGAGTTTAGTCGTGTGCAAAGCCATGCGGTTGAGTCAGTCGTGCGGCTGAATCACCGATTGGTTCAATCGTGCGATTGAAGCAAGCGACTGGCTCAATCGTGCGACTGAAGTTCATCAGTCTGTCCATTCGCATAAACCCCCGTGCGACACCATAATCATTAATCTTGTCATCAAGTGAAATTAGACGTCGTTTTTAGGTTCATATGGTTCGCAGGGACTCACTATAGCATCTAACCTTCTTTAAATCAACATTTTTAATCATTTAGATAGTCAATTTTAGGGTTTGTGAACCTGTTATTATTTTGATCGATTTAGGTCATTTAGGTTCGATTTGAGTTCTTGTTTGTCCCGATTCCTATCGCAAATTACCTGTAGATGAGAACACGATTTAGAATGCAATATCAAATGTTTGAAATTTTGGCAGAGTAACAGGGCTTAGGCAGGTTTTGGAAATTTTGAAGTCTGGTAGAGGTTGCGACCGAATGAGCCTTTATTTATACTGTTTTAGGTTTCAGTCGTGTGACTGGACCCATACTCATGGCTTAATCATGCGACTGAGGTTCAGTCATGCGACTGACTCATACTCCTCCCTTCACTCGTATGACTGGCTTAGTCTCCTCTTTCCAGTCGTGCGACTGGCTTAGTCTTGTGATCTAATCGCATGACTGTCTCATGCTCATGGTCCAATCATATGACTGGCTCAATCTCATGGTCCAATAGTATGACTGGCTCATTCTCATGGTCCAATCATACGATTGACTCATTCTTATGATTCAATCATACGATTGGTTCATACTTATGATCCAATCGTGCGATTGATTCATACTCATGAGTTGACTTCATATTTTTCAAACCTTCAGTTTTCACTTTTGATTGATATAACTTTATGAGCACCGATTATCTCAGACATGATCCTTTAAAGGAGAAACCATTTGATCACCACAAACATGATCCTTTTAATTTACACAGTTTGGTCACCTCAGACGTGACCCTTTTACTTTTCAAACCTTGATCATCTCAGATATGATCATTTCAATTTAAAACAATTTGGTCACCTCAGACGTGACCCCTTTTAAGGTATGATTCACAGAGTTCATTTTGTTACATAGTTCGACATTGACGCAAACAGATAACTAAAACCTAAAAGCAACTTGAAGGCAAACAAAACAAGACATATTTTTGAGTTTTTGTTAGAGGTGGGTTGAAAACTTTTAAATATCATTTAACCGATTTCTCCCCCAGAGAAGAACAACTTCAATTTGGTTTTATCATTTTTGGAGAGATTCATATGGAATCATACAGGTGTATCATAATCATTTAGGACTCCTTGATATATAGTGTACAGTCAATAACCCCTCTGCGAAAACCACGTTTAAGCAGATGAGTAGAGACTTTCTCATACCAGGCTCGAGGGGCTTGATGAAGCCCATACAAAGCCTTGTCCAGTTTATACACTCTATCCCGATGATAAGGGTCCTCAAATCCCTCGGGTTGACTTACGTACACGGTTTCACAAATCTCACCATGAAGGAATGCACTTTTCACATCCAATTGATAAACTTTGATTTGCATATAGGATGCATAGGCTAGGAATATACGAATAGCTTCCATCCTTGCCATAGGTGCAAACACTTCATTGTAGTCAATGCCTTCTCTTGCCTAAACCCTTGAACGACCAGTCGCGCCTTGTTTCAAATTATGACCCCTTGGTTATCTTTCTTGCAACGAAGAACCCATTTGGTGCGAATCACCTTTGCACCTTTTGGTCTGTCCACAAGTGTCCTGACTCCTAACTTTTTGAATTAAAGGAGTTCTTATTGCATAGCACCTACCCATGCATCGTCTTGTAATGCCTCGCTTACATACTTAGGCTCGACTTGAGATACAAAGCAACGATAGGCACCATCTTGAATATAGCCCTTTTCCATCACTGCTGCATAATCAGCTGAATAAAACTGATTTCTAGTTTGAACTCCCGATAGAATATTCTCGATGACGTTGTCCAGGGGATGATGAACGTGTATCCGAGTTCCAGGAGTGGTGGGAATAACTACCTCATTATCCAGATTTGGAGTCTCATTTGCTGTTGGAGTGTGAGGTTCCGACGTGTCGGCGGCTTCAGATTCAGCTATAGGTGTACCTATAGTAGCAGGAACCTATTCTGTCTGATCCATGTTTGTGGTCTCAACTGCTTCATTATCAGATGAAGAATCACTTACCTCAAGTTCTTCACCTGAAGGGCTTGAAGTATCATCTAGTGGGGCAGACGATGTAGTGTCTAATATTGGAGAGTTCAACACATCATACATCATCCGAGCAGCCGAGTCATCATCAGACTGAGAAGATGGTAGATTGAACGACTTGAAGAATCCATCATAATCGAAGAAGAAGGATGGTCCTTTTCCAGCAGGGGGGTGGTGAATCTTTGAACGTCAACGTTACACCGCACTTCTACCTGACCCGTTGAGTTGTTGTACACTCGCTTGTCTGGTATACTGTAGCCGAGAAAAATACCTTCTTCTGCCTTCTCACAAAATTTTCCAGTTTGATTCTTCTTCAATAGCATGCAAGGTGCAGCAAACGGTTTGAGATACTCCAAGTTAGGTTTACATCGCTGGAGTAATTCATAACATGTCTTTCCATGGCGTTTGACCACCAGAACCCGATTCGGCAGGTAACAAGCATTAGCCACTGCCTCGTTCCATAATTGAATAAGCAGTTTTGAATCGGCTAGCATTGTCCTTACAGTCTCAATCAGACTTCAATTCTTCCTCTCTATGACACCGTTCATCTGTGGAGTATATGCAGAAGTGAATTGATGAACAATACCTTTCTCTCGACAGAACGTCTCCATCCACTGATTCTTGAACTCGCTACCGTTGTCTGATCGAATCTTTCCAACTTTCAGCTTGTAGAGAGATTCTAGTGTCGTAACCAGATGCTTGAATGATTCAAACGTTTCAGACTTTGCTTTCAGAAACATTACCAAGAGAATCTAGAGTAATCATCAGTCACAACAAAGCAATACAGGTCTCCGGCAATGCTCCTTGTGCTGACTGGGCCAAACAGATCCATGTGTAGAAGCTCGAGTGGAATTTCAATAGAGTTGACTTTCTTAGCTTTGTGAGACTTCTAGGTCTGTTTTCCTTTCTTGCAAGAGACACAGAAACCTGGAAGCTGGAAGTTCTTGACAGGAACTCCCTCTACCATATCATTCTGAACCAGATGGTTCATCTTCCTTGGATTGATGTGTCCCATTCGTCTACGCCACGAGACTGACTCCCTTTCAGTCGCCTTCGATAGGAAGCACTATCTAGTCGATTCAGTTGTGGAGGCTTTTGATAGATCCAAGACATACAGATCATTATATCTTGAAGCTGACATGAGAACTTGCTCCTCCGGGATGACATACTCCTTCTTCTATATATAACACTTCTTGTTGTCAAATACAACTTTGAATCCTTTATAACAGATTTGGGAGACAGAAAGCAGGTTATTTTGCAGTTGCTGGACATAGTTGACCTTATCAAACTTGACTTTCTCATTTCCCACTTCGCCTTGAGCGGTGATATATCCTCCTTTATTTCTAGCAAAGGACACGTGTCCCCCTTTAATTTGTTTGACGTTGAAAATGAGAGACGAATTCCCGGTCATGTGCCTGGACACCCCACTATCAATAATCCAGGTATTAGTGATAGCGTTGTAACGGAGACCCTGCACATTCAAAGGAAATTATTAGTTCAAGTTTGGGACCCAAGCCTTAACTGGCTTGGGTGTTCCAGAGGTATCACACATCAAGAACTCAACCCGCTGTCCTTGAGTAGATGAGGGCACATCTTTCTTCTTCTTGTCCTAACTGTCAGACACATTGCCTAATTTTTCTTTCCATAACCCAGTTTTGTGTAAGGCCTGTTTGTGGTAAACAGACGGCTGGCTAATGGTTTGAACTTTAGGTTCACTAATAATCCTAGGTTTAACCTTGGGTGACACAGCCTTGCTTTTAGCTCGTCTGTATGGCCCTTGGAATTTTGGAGGGAATTAGATCTGGTCTTAGAAAATCTTGGTTTTTCATCAAAAAGTTCAATTTTCATTTTGGGTGTCTGATAATAATGACAATTTAAAAAGATATGTCCTTGTTTTCCACAACTGTAGTAAGATCTCCCTTCTACATGTTATGGAAATGTTTTATATGGGTTTGAGTGTGGTTGGGGGCTTGGTAGTTTTTCTTCCTGTTTAGATGTTTCACCTTCTTTAATAAATTTAATTGTTTTGACTTTTTGAACATCTTTTGTCTTAGGTTGATTTGGACTTTGATGATTACCACGTTTAGGAATCTTTGAGTTAACCCTTTTAGGTTCTGGAATAGACGTTTGTGAACCTGATTCTAAGTTATCCTTTTCAATTTTGTCAGTCAAATCCTCAACAGGCATCTTATCTTTAGATCCCAAAGTAGTATTTGTCTGTTCAGTGACCGACTTCACAGGTTTACCCGTGGAGTCTGGATCACTGACAAGAGGGGTAGACACCACATGATCCTTTACCAGGTTATTATTTATTAGTCTACATTTAGTATTCAAAAGTATAGCATGTGGTGGTGGTACTACTTTATAACCCAAACCTTCCCCACCGTTTTATTCTTTCACTGAGTTTTGAACTATGTGTGAAGAACTTGCCAAACTATGCAGTTTTTGTTTCAATGATTCAACTTCGACTTCCAAAACTGCTTTTTGGTTCTTTGTTTCTTCCAAATAATTTAAATAGAACTTAATATCATTTGATTGATTAAGAGCAACAACTTCGGTTTCCCTCAATTGTTTCCCCAGAAGTTCTATCTTTTCTTTGAAACTGCACTCATTTTGTTTTAGCACACGATTTGCTTCAGTGCAGAGTTGCAAATCATTTACCAGATTAT
>BJCO01370535.1:0-11538 GCA_018326465.1 Flaveria floridana | reverse complement strand
TACCATGAAGATGAGATTCAACACTCCCATTTGGGATAAGCTCATAAACCAAACACCGGTTTCTTTCCTCCGTGCATATCCCAATCAAACGAACCAAATTCCTATGGTGCAATCGGCTCAGCATTTCAACTTCAGCCAAGAACTCCCGGCCACCTTGCTGATCGTCACGTTTAAGCACTTTAACTGCCACTTTTGTCCCGTCTTCAAGAACACCACTGTAAACACGACCAAAACCACCTTCACCAAGAACACCCGACTCATTGAAATTGTCGGTTGCTTTCTCGATATCTGTTGAACTAAACGTCTTTGCAGACCCATTATAAGCTATCGTAGATCGGAATGATAGTGAAGCTGACTCAGGCCCACTCCCTGTCATTGATCCACCAGCACCTGCATTAAACATGAGAATGATCCACCAAAATTGTTTGTAGTTTGTGAACTTGCAAGAATCAAGATTTAGAATAAAAAAATGCTGCTTTCTGGTAAAGATTCCACTTTCAACTCATATTTACGAACCCGTTAATTCGGGTTATGCTTTGTTAACGAGTCAAAAGGGTAAAACTAGAAAAAGGAAACAAGAGTGACGGGTCAAAAGCGACTCACATTGTATAATGCACATATCTTCTAATTATTTCTATTATCGGTATTGTAATCATATTATTATTATTACTGTTTAGATCTTGGATTACCTGATGATTTTGTGACAGAAAGTAAAGCAGCTGATGTGGTGGGTCCCGATGGAACATCATGGTCCCTACGTTTAACGACCAGAACCCAAACCGCTACACAGACAACAATTACAGCTAAAACAGCTGACAAAGTTATTATAGAGATCACACCACCACGTAGCTTATTGTTATGCTTTTGCTTGCTCACATCAACACCAAGTGGCTTTATGTCCCTACCATTGCCGCCACGGCCATAGGGATCACCATTGCCACCAATGGTAGAAGATGGCATAGGCGGTGAAGGAGGAAGACCTGTCAAAAATCAATATACAATAGATATAGAATTTAAGCAACCGTTTTTTTGGTTTGACTTTTTAAGATCAAAGAAACTGATTCTTGAAGTATGGTAGGGGTGACATTTTCAACTAATTTACTTACAAATGTGTCATCTGGGGTTGGTATTATCTCAAACACGTCAAGTAAAAGTTTAATAAAAAGGGGCTCGCGGTCTTATATTGATGCATTTAACCTCCTAAATCGTTTTACTCACAGTAATAAACTTGTTTTCACAATTCTTGAAAAATAGAATTTAAAAAGGGTCAAGGGTCAACTCAGCCCGACCCATTTTGATCAATCTTACAATCTTTTAATTTTAAGCAAGTGGACTTTCAAATTTTTTTTTTTTAATTTTTTTAGGTGAAAAAATCGATTCTCAAAGTGTAGTATAGGTGAGAGTTTCAACCCAATACTTATAAATTCGTTGATTCGGGTTGGATGAATGAAAAAATGTAACTAATAGGAGGATGGGTCAAATGGGTTGAAAGCTACCTAAAGTCTATTTATTAGAACATACAACCTCCTGGGTCATTTTACTTAAATATTAAGAATAATATTGTGATCCTTATACATTAATTAAGAAAACTTATAGAGTGGACAAAACATCGATGGGTCAACCCTGTCCAGCACGTTCTGATCCGTTCTAAAAAATTGGCTCATTTCAACCCAAACCCATATGATCCTTCTATCTTACCATCTCTAAATTACAACTACAAGTACCTGGATATTTCACGAACAAAACTTCATAATCGCCAAAAAGAGAGGACTTAATAGGCACTTGTTTCAACCATAATCTTTGAGCAGTTACATATGCTGTATAATTATCAAACTTTTCACCAAGGGGCACCAAATTAATGATAACGATTGTCTTTTCTGGATCTTGACTGTCTTCATTTGCTCCCATGATCCTAACTTGACTTGATTTCATGAAGAGCCCGACAGCCATCTCAAATGCCAGCTCAGAAACCAAAGGAAAAAAGATGTACAGCGAAACACCAAGCCCAAGCTCAACTTGCATGGGCAGAACACACTTGCATGGTATTCCGGGAGGTGTGTTGGTCAGTGGTTCCATGCATGTTATTGATGAACAATCTACAAAACGATAAAAGTTAACGACATGGATAGCGAAACATCAAACCCAAGCTCAACTTGCATGGGCACTTGACTAAGGTCAAATGTGATAAATTCAATGAATCTTGAATAGATTCTTGATGGGAGAACTGCATGAGATATTTCACATACATTTTTGGTAAAATATATGTGAGTTTTTATATACCTTCATTGGGAGGTGGAGGTGGTAATGCTTGAAGCGGCTTTGGAATCCTTGGTGATTGATGAGAAGGAGAAACTCTAGGTGAAGGAACTGGCACTTCCAAATAATAAAAAGAAAAAAGAAAAATAAGCTTCAGAAGAAACTAACATGAGAAAGATTCATCCCAAATTTGAAGAAAAATAATAGATATTGTATGTGGAAGCCACCCAAAGTATACAACTTTTTACATTAGGTCACCCACTCACTGGTATACTAGAACTAGTGTATAGGGTATATACTAACATGCTTCAAATATGTTGATTTTGGCCAAAAAATAGTTAGAAAACAAATGCACTCAGAATTTTTGAAAAGAGAAAAATACCTTTGATGAAGTTTCAACATGTTCTAGGTTATAAATGTTCTATTTCCATTTTCATTATTTGGCATGTTTTCTAGGAATTTGTATAAATGAAACCAGATACACACTTAGTTATAGGTAATTTCAAATATATGGGTGGCCTTGATGAAAAAAATTGAATATTTGGGATATGCGAGGAGTGTTTCTTACTTTTACTTTGTACAGCTGGAGAGGATATAGTTGGAGACATTGAAGGTGAAATAGAGTTTTCAACCGGAGGCACTGAGCCTGAAAATCAACTGACAAAGATTAAAATAAGGAAAACTGACTTTTATGCTCACCTGCTGCAAAAAGACTTGTGAAAATCAAATGGGAACAAAAAATATTAATGGGACATTGCAAATAAAAGATTTGTGATTTCACTTTGTTGTTAGGGAGAATCGTTAGTGTACAAAATTGATTAAATCAGATGATTTTGCCCTGAAAGCTGTAAAAATCTGATGTGGCGGTTTGAAATTTATACTTATTTGTAAAGTTGGATGTTTTTGGTAATTGTTTTTAAATCCAGTGGCCAGACTAAAAATTAAGTAAAAATGTTTTGCAAATTATAAATTGGTCAATATGGCATGCTTCATCTGTTACAGGTAAAATGGATAACAGAGAATTAGCTATAAAAGAAACGAGCCAAACATGCCAACTCCCCCCCCCCCCCCCCCCCCCCCCCCCAACACACACGTGTATTCTTAGTGCCTACAACCTCCTAATTGCTTTATTCAAATAGTTTACCAATTATTGTGATAATTCAGTTTTTGTACTTATAGCTACATATTAACTATTTATTACATAATATCAGGCAAAAAGCTGTTTGGGGTCACTCAATCCACATGAGCATATGCATACCTAAACTTGGTGGTGTAGGAGCATAGTGCCTTGGATCATGACTCTCTGGGCCAGCTGGTGGTGGAGGATTGCGGTGGGTTGGCTTAATCTTTGAGCCTGGTGGTGGTGGTGGATACACTGGAGGTGAAGATGGTGGTGGAAGAGATTTTGTAGACGGAGATTCATAACTTGACCGTGGAGGTGCAGCATGGTTATATGAGCTTGGACCTTTATGCACAGTTGGAGCTATATGAATAGGAAATAACAAAATATTAAATATTATCGTATTAACTTTTCGGTTATACTTCATATAATCAGGAAAAAAGGAAAAAAAATAAAGGGTGTTTTGAAAAACCTTTAACAGGAGGAGGTTGACTTGGAACAATATCGTTTATTGTTCGATTTGGAGGTGAAGGATTAATAGGAGATGATATTGGAGAGACATCAGGCTCTGCAAAAACGAGATTAGTCAAATGGGTTGACTTTTTAGTCAATTAGTTAAAGTACCACAAAATAGAGACACATTAAACAAATTGTATGAATCAAAGCCAATATGATTGTTATCTTGTAACAATTACTGAATAGTAAATAAGTAATGCTTGGTAGAAGAGAGTAATAAATGTTACTCCTAACTATATAAACCAACCTGGTAAGTTTGGAGGAGGCATGGATGAGTTATGGTGGATCGGCTGCAAATTTCCTGGTGAATTGCTTGGAGGTGATGCAACAGGCACTGCATCAATAAATTTAAAAAAAAAATTAATCCAAAAAAAATTAAAATTTTAAAAATCAATATAAAGACGAATCCTTAATCCACCTGATAAATTAGATGGAGGTTGTGCAAATATAGGATGTGGCGGTGGTACGTTTACTTGGGATGTATGTGGTGGTGATGCAACAGGCACTGTTATAACAAATTTCATACAAATATAAATCATTAAATTGTACCATAACCATACCCATACCCAGTACATAAATCTTAATATTGTAAAGGAGCTATATTGTATTAAAATTATTCATGAAATGGATATGAAACAAAACTATCTAGATCACCTGGTAAGTTTGGTGGAGGCATTGTCAATGTAGGGGGGCTTGGAGGTGGGTCTTTTGGCAATGTGCTCGGGGGTGACTCCACAGGGGCTGATTAGTAAATTTTATGAAACATAGGTTAGGGAAAATTAAAACTTATCTGAGAGTTGTATAAGAAAACATAATTCTTACAGGGTGTTTGGGCGTGTTTTTGAAGTGATTATATGATTACAGGTTGAATTCAAGTCACAGTAATTAGTTTCTAGTGTCAAATAGTCAGTGTTATACTGGTTGCATATTATAACACTTAATTTTATCTATTACTTTCTTACATATGTCAAAGACTCAACACCATCAAAAGTGATTATTACAACATGATATAGTAGAAGAAACACATCCAAACGGTACTATTGTTTTATTACAGATTGTCTGATTCTGATTATTCAATATCCTATAATTACTTTCAATGCACATCCAAACACCCCTTTATTTAGAAAAAAATATGAATCAAACATAAAGAACATAAACTTAAAGCAAGAGATTGAAATCCACCTGGCAACTTTGGTGGAGGGAAGGTCAATGTAGGTTGACTGGGAGGTGAATTTCTTGGTAGTGTGATTGGAGGCAATGCCACTGGGGCTGAGTAGCATACATTACAAAATATCAAGACAAGTAAATTCAAAATTTTATTTATAAAATGGTTAGATCACAAGAGCAATTTATGAAACTTTAACATTATCATTTAAGTATCCAAAATAGACTTAGTGATTACTAATGGTGATAAAGTGATTACTAATGGTGAAGAGGTAATTTCCCAGTTGAAACTCAGTCAAAAGGGAATGACAATTTTTATGTTGGGATGCCCCAAAATGAATAGTTTTATAATATTTATGTTGAGGCAGAGTGACAAATAAAGAATGCATAGTCTACCTGGCAGGTTAGAAGGAGGTACAGCCATTATAGGCGGCATAGGCGGTGAACTTGGTAATGTGCTTGGCGGCACAGGTGAACTTGGTAATGTGCTCGGCGGCACTGGGGGTGAGCTTGGTAATGTGCTCGGCGGCACAGGGGGTGAGCTTGGTAATGTGCTCGGCGGCACAGGGGGTGAGCTTGGTAATGTGCTCGGCGGCACAGGGGGTGAGCTTGGTAATGTGCTCGGCGGCACAGGGGGTGAGCTTGGTAATGTGCTCGGCGGCACAGGGGGTGAGCTTGGTAATGTGCTCGGCGGCACAGGGGGTGAGCTTGGTAATGTGCTCGGCGGCACAGGGGGTGAGCTTGGTAATGTGCTCGGCGGCACAGGGGGTGAGCTTGGTAATGTGCTCGGCGGCACAGGGGGTGAGCTTGGTAATGTGCTCGGCGGCACAGGGGGTGAGCTTGGTAATGTGCTCGGCGGCACAGGGGGTGAGCTTGGTAACGTGCTTGGCGGCATAGGGGGTGAACTTGGTAATGTGCTTGGCGGTGTAGGTGGTGAACTTGGTAATGTGCTTGGTGGCATAGGCGGTGAACTTGATAAAGTGCTTGGCGTAGGCGGTGAACTTGGTAATGTGCTTGGCGTAGACGGTGAACTTGGTAATGTGCTTGGTGGCAATTCAACAGGAACTGCATAAACAAATAACATGTCAATAATGATTTAGATTTGCATATTAAAACAAAAAGTTAGAAGTCTTGAAAATTTTATATGTAAAAAGAAGAAACCAAAAGCAATAGGCGTTTCTTTACGTGGCAAGTTACGAGGTGGTACAGGCAATGTAGGAGATGTTGGCGGTGATGCCACTGGCGTTTTGGGTGGCGGTGATGTAACAGGCTCTGCACATTATGTGCAAAAATTATCACATTTTATAAAACTGTACTCAATGAAACAAAAAATATTCATAATTATACACGGCAGTATACCAGGCAAAATGAATGGTGGTGGTGCTGCTTGAACTGCAGGTGGTGGATTTTGAAGCGCATTTTTTGGTGGTTGTGTTATTTGTACTGCATTCAAGACAACCTGAAATGTTATACTCAAACTAATATTCCACATATATTTTGGAAAAAAATGGTAAAATACCTGAGGCTGTTGGTTGGTAGACCGGAGATTTGATAGCTGGTTCCTTTTCTGGTTGGGGAATTGGTGGCACGGCAACGGGGGTGGTTGGGGTGATGACTGGTGGGCTTGGTGGTGACCCTTCTGGTATTGATGTAATTGGTGCTGCAACTCGGAAAAATATTACATTAAACACAAATTTCATATTAAATTAGAACTTAGAACAAGTAAACAAAGATCACATGTTGAAAAAGAACAAGAATGGTGCACGGTTGACCATGGACTGACCGCGTAAACCAAACAAGTCAATCTCACGCATGTGCATCTTCAAGCATATAAGATGCATTCAAAAAAGGTTAAATGAGATGTGTTAAGAATACTTGAATGATCACTTGAAAATATATAAATTATCAAAAACTAAGTTTTAAGTATACCTTGCTTTTTATTTACCCAACAAAATTTTTTATAGAACTTTGACACTCATTATAAATATTGTGTCTTATCAAGTTGGGGGAGAATTTTCTTATTGTTTAGTGCATACAACCTCCTAACTGTTCATTTCAAATATAAGGTTATTATTATTGTGATACTGTTGTTTTTTAAATTGTAATCATAACCAATTCATTAATTATTGACAAGAAATAAAAGAACATATTGTTAGTGGGTCAACCCAACCCAATCCAACGACACACATCTATATTAACCCAACCCAATCCAACGACACACATCTATATTAGTCATAAATAAAGATAGTTTTAACCCAAACTCTACCCATTACCCACCCTACCCATTAGTACTTAGAGTTTAAAAATATCACTTGGTCCTAGTTTATAACCGAATTCATATAATTTTTGCTAAATATTACATTTGACCTATAAAGTCAAAGTATACCTGCAGCATCTGGTGGTGGTTCATTCAAGGGAGTGTTTGGAGATGAGGAAGGTTCAAGAAGTTTATTTCCTTCGGGCCCTGATGCAGACTCGAAATTTGAAGCAGCTGAAAGAAAATTAGTAAGCTTAAGTTATATAAACGATAAATATATCCAATTCGAAGATAACTATACAAGCATATGGTCCTTAAATTACAAAGACTTAAAAATCATATCTCATTATCAAACCTTGATTATAAATCGACTCACTTAACATTCCATTTGCATAATCCCACATTTCATAATCACAAAACAATAACAGCTTGCCACATAAAGATTTATCACAAATATGCACAAACACAAGCAAAATCATCAAGAAACAACCAGACCCACATAAGAATTTAAGAATTTTCCCATTATGAGAGTTATCAAGAGGATGAATCTGTTGTTCTAAATTTCCTAAATGTGATCAAGTCTATGAACTTTCTGAAAACAATTAATGGTTCTCAAATCTAATGATGAAATATAAGCCTGTTTCCCCCCTTAAACCTCAAAGATTCAAACAAATCATATCTAATCATCAAACCCTGATTAAAATTGAACCCGATTAACATCTATCTGCATTTTTCGAAAAATTAACAAATCACAAAAGATATAACTTGCCACATCAAGATTTATCAGTAATGTGGCTCAAATACAAGCTCAAGAATCAAGAAATTATCAGACCCACCCAGATGAATTTTCAAGAAAATGTGTAGATTATAAATTGATCAAATTAACATTCTATCTGGCATGTTTACACAATTACTAATCCCGAAAAAATAGCTTCACACATCAATATTTAAGTAATGCAACTCTAACACAAGCAAAATAATCAAGAAACTACCAAACCAACATAAGAGATTAAGAAATTTCCCAAATGCGTTTTCAAGAAAATGGCCAGATTTGAATTGCAACCTAACACAGTAACACACCAAAGTTTTAAGAAGGGTAAAATGGGAATTGATCACCTGACGATACTTGAAGAACCAAAGAACTAGCAATGGCGTAAACTTGCAACACCAAGAAGATATACCTCACCATCAGATTCATCTCATGAGGAAGATGAATCAATAATTCCCAAAACACCAATCTCAATTCGACCCAAAAATGATCAAAGCAACATAATAAAATAATAATAACTCTTGTTATTAATTATATTAACTAGACTGAACATGTAAAAACTTGAAGCAACAATAAAAGAAGAGAGAGAAAGGGGTTTAGAATCAGATCAAATAAGACCCACAAACAGTGAACAACAAGCAACGAAGAGAAAGAAAGGCAGTTCCTTCAAACTCCTAAAAAGGGTTCGATTTTGTTCATTTGTTGTTATTACTATTATCAGCAAAACATAATAAAATACCCTGTAGTTTGCAGAGCTGATTCTTTAAAATTAACAGCATCTTGTTAACAGTTTCAGACAACTGTTTTCTTCTGTTTTCAAGAATAAACTGATAAAAAAACATAATATTATTTTATAAAACGAACATATTCTTGCATATTACCGATCTTTACACTAACCCAAGATAGAAAAGACTAAAAAACAACACTCGAGACTATCAAGATTGATTCTTTATTGGATAAGTTTCACAAAATTTAACAATTTTAAAGAATCAATGAAGAGTGTACCAGACAAAGATTATGAAAAGTAGGGTTTGGTGGGATTGAGAGGGGAATAATAGATGTGTACAGACTTTTTAACAGGGGAATTTTCTTGAAATACTGAAATACAGAAGCCCCTAAAATATAGTTTTCTTGACAAAAACAAATTTTAGAGGAAAATATTAGAAAGTGGTTTGATGGGGTGAAATAAAAGAGGTTGCTTTGACCAGTTTAATTGCTGGTTTTCAGTTATGATGTTGGGCATACAAGAAAAGAGGGAAAAAAGAGAGGTGTCATGTGTCAATATGCATTTGACAACTCACCTTGTGTTTTGTGTGAATATCAATCCAAATCATGATAAGGATCTTATGTTGTATTTTTAACTTTTGACTTATTTCACCATCTTTTATTTAAAGATTGACGTTTCAATAATCCATGTAAGGTGGTATAAATTTATACTTAAAACGGGTAAAAGTTACAACAAGGTTGCGTGGAATATATGAAACAATTCTATGTAAAGATGTATTATTTTTAGTGTTATTTATCCAAGTTTAATATTTATAGAACTTTTAAGAAAGACTATCAAAAACTAAAAGGTTAAAAGATTTCATTTCGGAAGCCAAATTAGGTAGATCCCATCATATCATCTCACTTCCACTTATACTTTTCTCCAACTTATAAAGTGACGGAAACACTTTTGCATTAAAAAACAAATATAATTAGCTAATATATATAATAACACAAAAAGGTATTGCTTGAAACCTAATTCCACATGTGCATCGTTAGAGATACTCTTAACAATCAAATATAGAAATAACATTTCGTGTTTGGTATACCGTTTTTAACATCTCCTTATATCTTATAAATCATGAGATAAAATGGGATTATATATTTACTTTTATCTCCACATACCATCATAACATTATCTAGTACACTAATAAAGCCACCAAATAAACGAAAAGTATATTGTGCATTTGTATTATCTTCATGCGTGTGTTTTATCCGATAACCTTCTTTTGTTTTCGTTTAATGTATTAAAGACTTAAGGAAAAAAATGTCATACGCCGGGTCTCAAGTGTCTTATGGCCTACGTTGATCCTAAACCAAGAGCACACCAAAAATGAGTTATAGAGCTAGCCTTTTAATAGTTACATGGACCTAATCTTGTACACTAATTTAGTTTTGCTAATGTGTACTTATGATATATATATTTTCAAGTAAAGCTTGTTTGCTAGCCTTTTAATGATTTCATTTGGATGTCACATCTGAATTGATCAAATATAAAGTGTGTTTGGTTAACTTAATTAAAAGACATTTATTAATGGTTTATAAAGTTTTTTAATGGTTAAATTTAAAAACAGGCTAACTGATTCAAAGTCTATCTCTTATTTAGTTAGACCTCTTAATGACTTAACAAAAGATTATATAAGAAACTTTAAACATGTCTGAATTGCTAAAGCTTCTACGCATGATTTGGTTTCAACTTCAATCCAAAATGTTTTCAATATTGTTTTCAATATTAAATCTTCAGGTTTAACTCTATAAATTCTTAAAAAGTCTTCTGCTATGTTTATAAACTAAAAAAATTCTTTAACCAGTTTAAATAAAAACAAACTATGGTCTAGAAAAGGAGTAGAAAATATGGGCGTTATAGTGACTAGCACACAAACTAACCACAAGCCATATTCTTGTCATGGGTGTTACATTCATGTAGTTGGTAAGCCATATGTGAACGTCATGCGATACGACCCTCAAATTAGGGGTGACCACCCCTAATATGACTCAAAACACGACATTAAAATATCCACGACAATAATATGTAGTTCATGGATGTTGGTTAGGTTACTACACATTGAAGATATGTTTGATGGCTATAAGCACAGATAGAGCATATTAATGAAATAATTTCACGTATTTTATGGATTTGTGTAATTTTCAAAGTACTTCATGCATATACATGAATATAAAAATAGATACAAGAAATAATTCACGAATTTTATGATCATCGGTATTCATTTATTGTGATTTTCTTTGTTAACAAGTTTTTATCACATGTTCTAGACATTCTGTATTTATGTTGCTTCATTGTTGTTATGTACACACATAATCAATCAAAAAGTTAAAATATGTGTTATCAATAGTTATTATAAAATATATATTCATTATTGTTAGAATTTTAGTAAATTATACATGAAGCTATAATTGATTAAGAATTGAGATGGCCATGAATTAGACAAATCATTACTATGTGAATGTTGTCGCCATTCACGTGTTAAAAACCCCATCATCACATTAGATTCCCTGTTTGTAATGTGTTCTTAGCATGTGATCTTTTGTGTGGACACCCAATATTTGGTGGGCTCATTTTGCCACCCTCCACAACTTGCAATTCAATATTTGTTTCAAAAGGTACATTGGTTTGTATAATTAAGTTTTTTTAACCTTATTTGCACAATTTGTTAATATTTAATTATCAAA
>BJCO01370413.1:0-10097 GCA_018326465.1 Flaveria floridana | reverse complement strand
TGAATTAGCAGATCATTATTGATCAATAAAAAAACTGACCAAATTTGTGAAGTTTCTGCACTGATAACACACACTTTCATACGAATATCATTTAGAGTTTTTTAATCTATGACAACTACAGCTAATTGATCTAAAACAAAGGGATTAGAGATTCACAGTGATAAATTACTCATACGATTGAGTTGTTAACCGAAACAAACATGATTATATCAAAGGAAAACTCACATTTTCATGATCTAAATGACGAAGAAGCTTAATCTCACGAAGCGTCCGCTTCGCATCCATATAATTATCAAAAGCATTCGCAATCTTCTTCACAGCAACCATCTCGTTCGTCTCAGCGTTCAGCATCGAACTGATCACAACCACAACCACAACCACAAACACAAACTAAACCTAATCAACCGATCACAAATCCACAAACAATCACAGCGACAACAACAAAGTCAACGAACATGAAAACCGATCAAACACGGTGAATCAAACACAAACATACCACACGATTCCATAAGCACCACGGCCAATAGGCATGATCGGAGGCCGATACTTGTTGGTGATCTCGAACTCGTTACCGAAGATGTTGTACTTTATGAACTGACCGCCGTGAGTAGCCACCGCCGGAAACTCGGTGTACTGACCTCCGCCGCTAGCGTCCGCCATTGTTGTTGCAGAAAAGGTGATTGTTGTTGAAGTTTTGTATGTGGTTGGTTATATGTGTGTGGTGATTTTAGCACAGAGAAGATGGAAGTGAGTTACTGAGTTGAGGTGAAGCGAGTTGGAGAGTGGGGGGGTGGGGGTTTGGGGAAATCAATGAAGAAGATGCCAACGACAAACGATTACGCGTTTACGCATGGAAATATTATTATTTTGTATCGTTTTTGTCAATATTTGATGCTACCACTTATCTTTATATATGTTTTTTCATACACAAATATCAAAATTTCAATAGATTAACTTTTTTTTAACGGAAACTCGTCGCTTATTTGTATTTTCAAACATCATCTCTTAATCTAAACAATGATATTTTTCTCAGAGTTTTTAACTTTTACTATTAGATTGGTAACACAGCGGCGTATGATATGTCAAATGATGTTATGTTAATATTATAGTCAATGAATTGTAATTGCGCTAATAATTATTGTTATCAATCTTATACTTAAGACTAAGGGCTATATGTATAATGGCGTCAATTGTTAATTGAGGATAAAGAAAATATATAATCATCATCGAATGGGAAAAAAATATTAACTTTTTAGTATGATAGGACAAAGTCTTAGGAGTGTTGTTCAAAACTTAATAATATGAAATTAGAATGACGAGTAATGAAACAAAAAACATCAAATGGCAAATAAAAGAAATAATTAATTTACGGATAATGAAGTATGAACATGATTCCTTATATAATAATAATAGAATTTAATCATGCAAGAGAAGAAATAGGTGGATTTCAATTAATACACCAACAAAGCCGCCAGTTAGTTATTTTATTTTATTTTTATTTTTATTTTTATATTTTATGTTTAGAAGCAGCAGCCAGTTCGTTGACTGTTGAAGTGTTGATGTTGCTAGGCTAGTCTTTTTTTCACATTGTACATGACTGAGGTTTTCTGTATGAGCTTGTGTAAATGAGTAGCATCCTTTGTTAAATTAGTCAAGTTATTTCTTACTTTACTCACTTGAAAGCGTCCCTACTAATCATGTCTTAATTACTAATGTGTTAATCAAATTAAGTAAGCTTGTTCTAATATGTAAACATCTTGTTAATTGTCAATCTTTGTTAATCAAAATAATCTTGTCAAATAAAATCTTCTTAACTGCTAGTATGTGTTTATTAAAATATTCTTGTTAAATGAATCTTCTTATTCGCTAATCTGTGTTAATCAAAATCATATTCTTTTCTAATTTTTGTGTGGGATTTTTATGTGAGATTTTTTTTCTAAAAGATCGAGTCAATTGCAAACGTGTGCTATTTGCTAATATTTTCATTCAAATATTTGTGAATTGTTAATAGTTTCATCCCAATGATATAAGTAGACGACCTGGAATTTCTCTTTATATCATTGGAATTGTTAATAGTTTGGTTAGCGAAATTTGTTAGAATGGATTTGGAATTTGAATTGTAAATTGGAATTGTATTTGTAATTCAATAGTTCCCAAATGATTTGAAATTTAATGGAATTAGAATCTATAAAAGGAATTCAAATTCCAAATACATTTCTAGTGACAAACACTTATAAAGCAATTTGAATTTATCACCCGTTGTAAACTATCACCACCTCAATGACCATTGATCATTGCCGCTACATACCACTGACCACCACCGACAATCAACCGTGAACACCAACCGCGCTTGTTGCCGAAAACCGACCGTACCCCACCACCGCCACCAACCAATAACGCCCCTCGTTGAGAATCGGCAGTCTCCGTTGAGCGCGTCTAAAACCTCGACGTCTAAAATGACACGGTTCGGCAACGACGATCGGCGACAGTCGACGATCAGAGGTGGCGGAGGTCGGCGCACTGTCGGCGATGGGCGACAGTCGGTGGTCAGGAGTGGCAGTGGTCGGGGGCGGAGGTGGTCGGGGGCGGCGTTGTTCGGGGTTGTCAGCGATCGGGGGCGGGCGGCTGCAGGCGACGGTCGAGGTCGGTGGCGGGTGACGCTCGGGGTCAACGACGACGACAAGGGTCGTCGGTAGTGTCGGTTGGCGGTGGGCGAGGTGGTAGGTGGCGGGTGGCGGGTTTCGGTGGAATTTGAAATCCTTCAATATTTAAAAGGATTTTGAAATCATTCTTTTGAAGGAATTTAAGGGAATTAATTCCAATTATAACTCCAATTCATTTATCAACCAAACATGTTAATAATAAAATTCAAATTCCAATTCCAATGAATTACTATCAACCAAACATAATAACCAATGAAATTCAGATTCAAATTCTATTGTATTCCATTGAATTGATTCATACCAATCGCCCCCGAGTACGTTTGTTCGCAGAATTTGTTGGAATTAAAATTGAAATTGGAATTCGAATGAATTGTATTTGGAATTCAATATTTTCTAAATGATTTGGAATTCAAGGGAATTGGAATCTATAAATGAATTTAAATTCCAAATGTATTTTTAGTGATAAAATACTTATAAATGAATTGGAATTTATCACCCATTGCAATTCGGCACCACCTCAATGACCACCGATTATCGCTGCTACATACCATCGACCGCCGCCGTCATCACCGCCGACCATCGACCGCGACCACCAGTTGCACTCGTCGCCAAAAACCGGTCGTACCCCACTGCCGCCACCAACCGATCACGCCCACCGTCGAAAACCGGCAAGCGCCGTCAAGCGCGTCTAAAACTGACGTGGTTCCGCGACCGACGTCGGTAGTTGGTCGGGGGCGCGGTTAGTGGGGACGGGAGTTTTATAGGCGACGGGTGCGGTTATCGGCAATTGTTGATTGTTAATAACGGTTACAACATGATCGTTTGTCGTCGGGTTCGGGTTGTCAGGGGGAAAGGCGATAAGCGAGAAAGGAGTGGGGCGTCAAATGAACTTTTTAGGTAATCCTAGGAAATCGGATGTCAAGGGCGACGTCGACCATAGTCAGAGGAGGGGTTTAGCGATGGTAGCGGTCGGAGATGGTGGTCGTGGGTGGCGAAGGGCGGCAACAGGTGACGGAGGCGGCCGGCGGCCAGAGTCAACGACGGGCGCGGCGACCAACGGTTAGGGTCGGTGACATGCTGCGGCGACGGCCGATGGTGTCGGCGGCCAATGATCGGGGTCGACGTTAGGTGGCGGTGGTCGGGCCATGGCGGATGGAGTCGTCGACGGTCGGTGGTCGTGAGCGTCGGTGGCGGGCGGTAGCGATCGGGGGTATCGGCGGCAGCTGGTGGCGGTCGACGAAGTCGGCAAGTGTCATCGTTAGTGTCGGTTGTCGGTGAGCGGTGGCGGTTGGTGGCGGAGGCGGGGGGTCGGTGGAATTTAAAATCCCTTAAAATTTGGAAGGATTTTGAAATCCTTCATTTGAAGAAATTTAAAGGACTTAATTCCAATTCCAATTTCAATTCATTTCGCAACTAAACACGTTAATAATAGAATTCAAATTACAATTCCAACGAATTCTACCAACCAAACATAATGGCGCATGAAATTCAAATTCGAATTCCATCAAATTCCTATACCAAACACCCCTTAAATCTTTTGTTGCAATCTCATATTTTTTATGTGTCATATACGTATCTAAAACTAGAATCATAGGTTCATCAAATATTTTCAAAGTATGACGTACATGAGTAATAAAATTAAAGCCATCAATACATATCATGTGATGTTATGGAAGTTTGTTGGTTATTCTGTAGTCACGAGTTAAGAAGTTTTAATAGCAAGTGGCTAAACATACCCCTGTGTGTTTAACATACGTATTTATGAGAGATGTATGACTGGGTTAGTAGGAGATGACCAACCAAGTTTGTGACAGGAGAGGGTACCTTTTTACTATATATATAAAAATGAAGATTGTTAGTACACGACACACACTTGCAAAAAAACCATCATATGTTACATGTGTAGACAAGCGGTTTAACCGGCTAACGCATGTTGTAGGGCCGTTTTCTGTTTAGATGTCAGCTGTGTGGGAAACTTGACTTTAAACTAGACCTTTAGATCCTTACTACTGTTAGGATCCTTAGTGAGAGGCATTCCTTCTTGGCTAACCACAAGCTTGTATTCAGGGCTAATAATGTCAGTTACCGCAATGGCTAGATCTCGTTGATCAAGTGTGGTAATATTAACTGTTGTTCCTCTAAGTGCCTCTGCTAATGTAACCTTATAGGTGATGAAGAGATCATTTTCGTCTCGTTTATAGATGTCATACGGTTTCTCATCGACTATGAACACCAGAACTGCTGTAAGCTCGTGAAGTTTTTCATTCCCTTTATCGGGAAATGTAATCTTCGTTCCCCTTTTCCACCCTGGCCTTACACCAATAGTTAATATCTCCGTTTCTACTGTTGTTCGTCTGTTATGTTGATATTTAATCATGCGATGTCCTTACGGTGACAGATTCAAAATTTTTAGTCGAGCGTCTATAACTAAAAGGTTCAACCTGCAATTAATTTTAGCTTTTAAATATAAAAAGTTATAAATTTCAAAGACTTGAGTTAGCAGGCCCTTATGACCCTTCTTTTGGTTCCACCCTCAAAATTAGTGGTCATTCTTACTATTATTATTATGCGAGAAGAAAACATGAATATGAAAAAGGACTACTACACCATGCATACCCATTGGTATAAACATTGTGCTTCTTCTTTATTGATCCATTATACAATCCCTCAAGTCGGAGGTGTGATTAACCCCAACTTGCAAAGAAGAGAATGATGTTTAGTGCCTGGTAAACTCTTTGTCAAGACATCAGCAGGTTGAGTAGAAGTAGCAGCATGCAACAAAGTAATCAACCCAGCTTGAACTTGTTCTCTAACATAATGACAATCAAGGTCAATATGCTTAGTACGCTCATGAAAAACCAGGTTTTTGGCAATATGAATGGCTGCTTGGCTATCACATTTAAGAGGAATGGGAAGCATATTTGGAACATGAAGTTCACTGAGTAATCTAGTAAGCCAAGCAAGTTCAGCAGTGACACGTCTCATAGCTCTATACTCAGCCTCAGCTGAACTTAACGAAACAGTGGGTTGTTTCTTGGATTTCCAAGAAATAGGACAACCACCAAGAGAAACAAAGTAACCACTCACAGATTTTCTTGTATTTGGACATGAAGCCCAATCCGAATCACAGTATGCACGAAGACTAAAATCTTGAGTATTATTGAACAACAAGCCTTGAGACAGTGTCCCTTTGACATATCTAAGAGTATGCAAAGCAGCCTCCCAATGTGGTAAATGAGGATCCTACATGAATTGACTTAAAAACTGTACTGCAAAAGCCAAATTCGGACGAGTATGAGTCAAGTAGTTTAACTTGCCTACCAACCGTCTATACTGTAGTGGATCATCAATAACAGGACCATCTTTGACAAGTAACTGTAAGTGTGTTGGTAAAGGACAAGTAGCAATAGTTGAATCAGAAAAACTAAATTCAGCTAACAAGTCTTTAGCAAACTTTCATTGAGTCATTATGACACCATGTGAATGTGGTAATACTTCAATACCCAGTTAGTAATTAAGAAATCCCAAATCTTTAATTTTGAAAGTAGAATCCAGGAAAGCTTTTAGATTTAAGATTTCTTGTTCATCATTACCAGTTAACAAAATATCATCAACATAAACTGCTAGGTGCACTATAGATGTCCCCACTGACTTTGAAAACAAAGAATAATCATTTGGAGATCGAACATAGCTTCTAGATTTTAGTGCAGATGAAAGTTTGCCATACCATTGCCTGGAAGCCTGTTTTAGGCCATATAAGGATTTGTTGAGTTTTAAAACTTTAGAAGAAGAGGATAAACTGGAACCAGGAGGATGAGTTATGTAATTTTCTTTATCAAGATCCCCATGAAGAAATGCATTATTAACATCCAACTAATATAATTTCCAGTTTAACTTTGTAGCAACAGCAACTAAACTACGAATTGTTGTCATTTTGATGACTGGGGAGAAAGTTTCATTATAATCAATTCCTTGTTTTTGAGTGTCACCCCTAACCACAAGTCGAGCTTTACATCTCTCAAGAGTACCATCTGCATGATACTTAACTTTGTAAACCCATTTGCACTTGATGGCTTTCTTTCCCTTTGGAAGATCCACAACATCCCATGTATGATTTGCTTCCAAAGCATCAAATTCCTTTGCCATAGCCTCTTCCCAAGCAGGCTGCCCTGCAACTTCTTAATAAGAAGTTGGCTCAGTTATAACATCAAGAGTGGCAAGAAAATGTTGAGTAGAAGATGAAAAATGATCACATGGGGTAGAAGAAACTGATGAACAAGCATGAAAAATATTATGAGGACAAGAAGGTGAATCAAAATCTGAAAGAGTATGCACAGAACTGTATACATAATCATTCAGATAACTAGGTGGAACAGAAGTTCGACTAGATTTTCGAAGAGGAGGGGGATTAGAAATGTTAGGAGAAGGTGTAGAAGTGGATATGGAAGGTGAGGAAGAAGAATGATCAAAAGAAGAAGTAGGAACACAAAAATTATCAGATGAGGGGTCATCTAAGAAGACATCATGCACAGTAGGAAAAAGAAAAGAAGAATGAGGTTGTTGGATGGAAGGAAAAATGTGTTCAAAGAATATAACATCCCTTGAAACAGAAATGTGATGTGTGTCAAGATTATACAACTTGTAACCTTTCTTGCCATATGGATAACCAAGAAAGATACAAGCATTTGGCCATGGCTGAAACTTATCTCTTCCAGCCTTAGATGTTGCCATGTAACACAAACAGCCGAAAGTTTTAAGATCATCATAAGAAGGGACTTTGTGAAATAAGAGTTCAAAAAGAGTCTTATTGTTAAGCACAGATGAGGGTAAAAGATTTATCAGATGTGTAGCTGTTAAAATGCAATCACCCCAGAATTGCAAAGGTAATTAAGACTGAAATAGTAAAGCTCTGGCAGTTTCTAACAAATGCTTATGCTTTCTTTCTACTATCCTATTTTGTTGAGGCTTACCAACACAAGATGTTTGATGAATAATCCCTTTGTGCAAAAAATATTCAGCAGAAACTTTGCCAGAACCAAGCTCATAAGCATTGTCTGATCGTACACATTTAATAGTGGTACCAAATTGGGTTTCAACCATAGTAACAAAACCTTTGATTGCTGTAAAAGCATTGCTTTTTGTTTTTAAAAGATGTGTCCATGTAGTTCGACTGTAATCATCTACAATTGTAAGAAAGTACCTATAACCATCATATGTTGATGTGTTATAGGGTCCCCACACATTAATATGAACAAGCTCAAAAGCTTTCAAAGACTTGGTTTGACTAGCAGGAAAAGGTAAACATTGTTGTCTGGCTTTTGGACAGATGTTACAAGGATTTAATGCATCAAAATTACCATCAGACGACAATTTCAACTGTTTCATTTTATACAATGGTAAATGGCCAAGCCTATTATGCCAAGTTTGAACATTAACAACAGAATTACAAGAGGAAGGAATAAAGGAAGTTGACTGAATGGGAAACATTTTATTTGAATGTAAAATGTAGAGACCCTTGAGTAGATTACCAAGAACCACTGGCCTCTTCATTGAAGGGGCCTGTAGAATGCAAGAAGTGTCAGAAAATTGAACAACTCCCTTAGTATCTTTACATAATTTGGGAATAGAAAGCAAATTATGTTTGAACTGAGGGATAAAAAACACATTTAGAATAGAAAACTCAGGAGTAATATGGACTGTCCCAGTTTTAAGAACTGTTAAAATCTGTCCATTAGGTAAAATGATATAGATTGGTTTAGAAAGCAATTGAGTTTGGGAGAAGAGATTTTCATCATAACACATATGGTCACTTGCACCAGTATTTATGATCCATTTGGTGTCAAGTTTATGTGTTGGACAAGACAAAATACCTGCAAAATTTGCATAGTTGATAGGCTTAGGATGAGAAGTATTGTCATTGTCAATAGAGGACTTTTGCAAAAGCTGCACTAAAGCATTATATTGCTCAGCTGTCAGTGATTGAGACTGTGAAACCAAAGGTGTTACATCAACTTCATTATCTGTGGTCTGAACATTTGCTGTAAATTTCTTTGATTTAGTGAACCTAAAATCCTTAGGAAAACCAATAATCCGATAACGTTTAGCAGCCACATGTCCTGGTTTCTTACAATTTGTGCAGAATACAGTTTGTCCTGGTTTCTTAATTTCAGACTTAGCATGTTGATTGAATGAATTTTGTGAATTAACATGCATAGATGCAGACTCATACACAAATTGACCATCAGAGTGGATCTCCCTTTGTTTTTCATCCTGAACAAGTAAGGCATATGCTTCATTAATAGAAGGAAGAGGTTTCATCATTAGGATGTTACCTCTAACAGTATCATAAGAAGGATTCAAACCCATTAAGAATTGAATAAGTCTTTGATCTGCTTCTCGTTTCAACAAAGTTGCAGCAGCTTCACAAACACAGGCAGGAACTGTGTCCAAAGCATTTAGTTCATCCTAATAACGTTTAAGCTTTGTAAAGTATGAAGCAATGTCATCATTTCCTTGAGTCATTTGACAAATTGTCTTCTGTAACTGATAGAATTTTGCACCATTTGATTGACCACACCTATCATTCAATTCGATCCACAATTTGCTAGTAGTGTCTGTGTATAATACACTTTCACTAATATCACATGACAAAGTATTAAGAATCCAGGAAATAACCATGTCATTACATCGTTTCCATAGATTCTTCTGAATTGGATCTGTTGGACAAACAGTTGATCCATCAACGAAACCAGATTTGTTCTTGGCAGATAAGGCTATCGCCATAGCTCGTTTCCAAGCACCAAATCCTGTTCCATCAAACGTTTTCGACATGAGCAACATGCCTGGATGATCTGATGGATGGAGGTAAAGAGGATTTGAGGAATCAACAGAAGTAAAAGATGAAGATGAAGACGATGAATTAGTCTCCATTGGTGAACACGGAAATTCGAATCAATGAAAATTGATGAATTTGAATACGGAAGAAGATGAGGAATCAGATCTATTGCTCTGATACCATGTTATTTGTTATGAAAATTGAGAAGAATTGATTCACTTCTATTCATTCGTATAAGAGAACAATGAACCCTATTTAAGCTATCTAACCAAAATTGTTAACAACTAACTCAACTAATGTAACATCGCGTATTTGCGGTAAAAAAAATATATATATATAATAATAAAAATAACAATAAATAATAATAATAATAATAATAATAATAATAATAATAATAATAATAACAATAATAAAAAAAATAATATATAATAAACTACAGGGGGTGTTTGTGCAATTTTTGAAACTAAAAAGGAAATTTATAACATGAAATAACAAAAGATGGAAGTCGAGGGACCATTTCTGTAATTTCTTTTAAAAACCATCTCCCACCCCCGACTTTCCGGCGAGCTCCGGCACCGGATTCCGGCGAGCTCCGGCGA
>BJCO01370410.1:0-20509 GCA_018326465.1 Flaveria floridana | reverse complement strand
CCACCAGGTCCACCACCGACCGAATGGTACCCGGCCGGGCAGCGATCAAATGCCTGCGTACGTCAACTGGCAATCCCCGGATGTACTTCTTGATCTTTCTCGACACCGGCGTCACCTGATCTGGCACTAGACTCCCCATCTCATTGAACTTGGTGGTGTACTACTGGTGTGTCATGGTACCAGCCTCCAGCTGCTAGAACTCCCTCTCTATCTTGTCAAGTTCCCGATGAGGACAAAATTCTTGATCACTAGCTTCTTCAACTCCGACCACCTCATCCTGCTGATGGCCCTGCTACCCTCAGCGTGGACAATATTGTCCCACCAACATAAGGTCGTGTCCACAAATAAGTGGGTAGCAAACTTCACCTTATGGTCCTCTCGGCACTCACTGATATCGAGTACCGCCTCCATCTCTCTCACCCATCGGTGAGCAACAGCAGCAGTGTCATTTCCATCAAATGTTGGGGGCTTGCACCTCTAAAATGCCCTATAGTTACAACCACGTGCAGTTTCCTCCACTGCTTCTTCCTCCTCTTCCTCACTTGAGACAATCGTCTCGATCTCTGATCGTTCCCTCTCTTCTCTTCCTGTGGTCCTTCTCCTCTCTTTCTTCTCGTCCTCTCGTACTGCCTTGATCACTTCAGTCACTACAGACTGCAGAATCGTCTGCATGACTTGATGCACTTCCTCTACCATCGCCTCTTCCACTGAGGCCCTTAAGTTTGCAGTCTCATCACTACCCTCCTGGTGATGCACTTTGGGCTCTTCATGAGCCCACTCAGCAGTCTTATCCTTATTCCTAGTGACAAGCGGTTCAGCACCACGTCCTCCTTATACTCCTCCCCTAGAGGCCTTAGATGATCTACCTCCAGCCATTCTCTAGTCATTATAAGATTCAAACACTAACACGGTAATTCAAGGAATAGCTCATTTTATGTTAAGTATAGTAAGTCCCTAATTACAGTGGCCAATTGTGATTAGCCACTTACTTTACTCTTCACTCCCCAAGCATTTCCTATCCTGACTACATCAGTATCTAAATCTACTAAGAACACATAATCAACTAGCACATAACTCCAATTAACTTTAAAAAGAAATACTTGATGGCACGTAGCTACTCTGGCTGGCATCCCTTTCGTTTTATCCCATTCTAAGTCTAAGATTAGGTTTTGAAAATATTTACCCAATTCACTTAAACTTTGGCTCTGATACCAACTTGGGAGGCCCTGTTCCCGGGCACCTCACAGTTGGTCATTCATAGCACTACACATACATATTAATATGATTTTCATAAGATATTGCAGCGGAATTTAATTATCAAAAGTCATTCATTTAATTCATAAATACTGTTGATATGCAATACAACATTGTTAAGTTATAAAAGAAAACATTCGTTAATTGCATTACAAATCAACAATAATAACATGTGTGAATGGATGCCAATCTTGCCCTTGCCGAGTAGCCTCACCCTCGTGCCATCCTCAGCAACATTACCTGCCAACTGAAAATGCATAAAAGTCAGCGTTGCTAAGTGAGTTCTAGTTTTATAAATATCAAAATACTTTATACGTTTCATACGTAAGAATACTCTTTTCCATAAAACATTTACTTTGCTATTACACATGTTCATTCGTCATAGTACGTGTTCGTTCGTTTCGTACTTTATCATTATCTTTTGTTAACGTTCATTTCGTACTTTATCACTTCGTTCGTTAACATTCATTTCGTACTTTATCACTTCATTCGTTAACGTTCATTTCGTACTTTATCACTTCATTCGTTAACATTCATTTCGTACTTTATCACTTCGTTCGTTTCATACTTTATCATCTTGCTCGTCTCCAGGGCCGGCTCTATAGTGTAAGTTGTGACGCATTGAGCTTGGGGCCCCTAAAAAATAAAGGCCCCCGTTTATGAAAAAATATTATAGTGGGTTTTGGTATTATATGACTTAATGAAATTTTGAAGCGGAAATAACACTTGATAGTTGAGTTTCGATAAAAATTTTGATAGTTTGATAGGTTATTGAAGAAACACAGTTACACAATTCACAAAAGCAAACGACCATTCCTAAGTTTTTTCTTTTCCGATTGATTTGATCGACTTCGTCTAGCCCTTTTTTTATTTAAAGAAATCAACTATCAAGGACTTAAGTTGGTATACCAAATTTTCTTTGATTTATTGTTTTTGTTCAAACAAATTTGATTAGATTGCTTTTGTTTAGATTGTGATTTTCAAAATGACCTCATTTTTTTAGTTCGATTGGAGCCCCAATAAACGTTGAGTCGGCCCTGCTCGTCTCGTACTAATTCTAGATCCTGTCAGGCTTTTCCCCCATCGCGGTCCGAAACCACCATTCCGAGCATGAAGCTCTTTTACTAATTGGCACGAAGCCCGTGGCTCGAAGCCACCATTCTGGGCACAAAGCCCCGTTACTAACTGGCATAAAGCCGTATCATATATTGGCACAAAGCCCGGGGTTGAATGACAAGAATCCTGTTTTGTACTATGGGTTCAATCACCTAGACTGATCCCCCTGTGTGTGAACCCTCATTGGTTAAAATCACATGTTATAAAACACACAGTTAAGCTATCAACTCATAAAGAGTTGTAATCTTTCTTTCTTTCTACTTGCAAACCTTTTCTTTCTTTCATTACGTTTCACTTTTCATCTTTGTTATCTTTCACTTCGTTAGATTATACTTTACGTTCGTTCATACACTCATCATACTATGTAAAGTCATAACATAACATTTGATGTATATCGTATTTTAATATCAATATGTTTTGAAAACTAATAAAAGATAACAACTCAAATACATATGCATATAATTCATTCATCATACATGACATATCACACATCATCCATCACTAAAAGTCAACTTACATCACCCCCGGGAACATCCCCAGTCAAAGCCTACACTTTACATTTTTCCCAAAATTCAGAAAATAATTCTATGTCTTAGGCGCATGAGCACTATGCAGGCGCATGGCCTTCTGGGTGCATGGGAACACTTAGGCGCATGGGAAAGGTTCTGGGCGCATGGGCACTATTCTGGCACATGGCCCAACACTTAGTCATTCTGGGCAATTCTAGGCGCATGAGCACTATGCAGGTGCATGGCCTTCTGGGCGCATGGGACTTAGGCGCATGACAACTAACTTTAACTACCATCATCATAATTATGTCTCAATTCTAATTCTAAGATGTTCTAAGCTTAGTTCTTACATTTTAAGCAACAGCAACGCATCAACAACATCATCATAACATTATAATCGCCCAAGACATATCCCACCCTTATACACATACACATGAACATACAGGTAACATAAAAACATACGTACATGCATTTCCAGCCCCAAACAAGTTTAAAACATTTAAAATAGGGGATCTAGAACTCACTTTTGTCAATCTTTCGGGCAATACTTCTTCAATCCTGATTGCACTATGAGTTCACACCTAAAACCCACCAAAACACACACACAAAAGTATAAACACATACATAACCATAAACTTGAACTGAAATCAGTCAAGAACACCTAAAAACCATCGAATTCTTACCTTGACTTGGACTTCTTCTTGTTCTTCTTTTCAAAAGTCCGATTTCTGCTCTTTCTCTCTAAAATATCCGAATGAAATGAAATGTGCAGAAAGGTGTGGGCGGCCATGCCCACTTTTGTACAAAAAATATAAAAATTTTGTACCTTTTTCACATTTAACCCCTCCACTTGGGTTAAATTGCATTTCCTACTTTTATTCTTCTTTTTACAACTTTTAAAATATCCAGGTGTTACATCTTGTCGCTTCACTTTTGACTTCTTGTGCTACTTTTTGTTATCTTGCCCTCAAGTTTCTCCTGATTACCTTTTCGGGTTCGGAATAAGGCTCTACAAGATCATCAACCGGTGAAGGTGCGGACATAAGCTTCCTGAAATCATAAACACTACCAAACGCGTAAAGAAAGATAAAGGTAACAAAATAACTACAATAAACTAAAATAAGTAAATACAAAGGATTGGCTAAAGTAATGACTCGAATCTTTCTCAAGTGAAGAACCAATGATAATATGGATATAAACTAGACTCCTATCAAGGTTATCTAATTATATAACTCTTTGGAAAGTTAGAACGATAAACACATAATAGCCACCTAAAGTTATGCCATGAAGAACGAATGATAATATTATGCCAATGTTAAAGATGGTTTGGAATCTCATCAAGGATACCAAACCCACAAATCTTTGGAAATTTAACATGATGAACACATGGTAATCACCTCAATTCGCATAATGTAACAATACCTATGTATATTCTTCAACTTATGAATGTCCTAACATGAATACATGAACCATTAATTTATGCATTATCTATAAAAAGAGGGCGTACCCGGTGGATGAAGCTCCCGCTTTGCGCAGGGTCCGGGGAGGGGCCGGATCGCGAAGCGATCTGATGTACGCAACCTTTCGTTGCACAATTTTGTGCAAGAGGCTGTTTCCACGGCTAGAACCCATGACCTCAAGGTCACAAAGCAGCAACCTTACTAGAACGCATTATTTATAGTTATACATAAACAAAGTTAGGAGATATTCATAACAAACATAATGGTTTTTACAAACACATCTATAAGAAAGCACACTTGTTCAACTTCACTAAGTATTCAACCCTCATTCACCATTTCTAGTCAAATGCAATACACTACATACTAGGTTATGCAATTCATGAATAAATGTTCCAACATACATGGTTCTCTAACATAATATGGTTGTAACACCCACAAGATTCAACATTTCATCAAGTTAAACAAGCACACACCATCATTAAAGGGCATTCATAGCTTTGTAATAAGCATTGACATAAACATCACCAAGGGTTTCATACAACATGTCAAAGTATGCTAAGCTTCATCTAATCTGAGTGATTAAGAGTATTTAGCCCATGGGGCGTACAAAAACCACAACCAAACTCATAGAAATAGAAAGAACATGGTGGATCTAGAGGTTTTCAAACCGAAATGAGTAGAGGTGGGTTGTGTGATGATGAATCTTCCTTGAAAGTGATCGGTCTTCAATCTTGGTCTTCAATCTTCAAAGATCTGCCCAAAATCACCTAAGAGACTTGAGAGAACTAGGGTTTTATGTGAAAAAGTGGATATGTTCTAAATGGGGGGTAATTGGGTATAAAACCCGTAACTGGGCCGAACACAGTTATGTCTTTAGAACACAATTGCGTTGACTGCCAGATATCATATAGAACCATCAGACTAATACAGTTGTGTTCAAATTGAACACAATTATGACCATAAGTTTTTTATCATAAGCTTCTTCAAATCTTGGTCTCTTTTCACAAAAAATCACCAAGTTTCCACCGGGCACTACAATGTTCAATTAGAACATAAATAAGTGACTTATAAATGAGATTTTAACCAAAAATAAAACAAAATTTGGGGAATATGTTTTATTTAACATGTATAATTATTAACATATCACAGGTGCACCATACTTAACACAAAGGACAATTTAGCAAATTTTGCTGAAAAGTCGGATGATGCTATCTTTGTTAGGTAGTCCTCAAGCTCTATAGCCTATAGAGTATACAATATTAAGAATCAATAATTTGAGGAATCATCAAACATTGTTGTAAATGAGCACACTCCTTGTGTTAAGGGGAATGACCTTGACCACATCTTTGATTTAGAATTGTTTCCCAACTATTCTAAACCATCTTGTTAGAATGTTTTAGCTAGAATAGGAACTCAAAATGACTCCTCTCATGATCAACTGTTTGAGTTACCCAGACCTATTCCAATTTCTCCAAGAAGACATGAAGAGCAAGCTCCCAGTACTGAAAATCATGTAAGCTTAACATCTCAGGAAATAGTGGAGCTTCAACAAGTTGTCAGTCAACAAAAAACTAATAACTCTAACTCTCAATACCAAGCTGATAAAGATAGTAATCTGGAGGAACAAGAAACTGTTAATGTTTCTTCATAGCAAATACCATTAATGCTATCACACATTCATTCTATCAGTCCTCCTTGAATGAGTGTGAGACATCAGCTGGAACTAATGTTCATAATCTTGAGCAAAACTTTTCAAACTTTGATCTATCTATGTAACTAGATGTGATTCCCAGGCTCACGATAGACAACACTCATCCAGCTAAGAACATCATTGGGGATGTCTCAGAAGATGTGAGAACTAGAAGATAGACTCATAATAAGAATGTCAGCTTGTACTCATGCTTTCTCTCTCAAATGGAACGCAAGAAGGTGGAAGAAGCTCTCAAGGACAACAACTGGGTTAAAGCAATGCAATGGGAGTTACTTCAATTCAAGAGACAAAAGGTATGGAACCTATGTCCATTGCCACCTGGCCAAGTTCCTATTGGCACTAAGTGGGTGTTCAGGAATAAAAGAGACAATTGAGGTTTGATTATCAAGAACAAAGCTAGACTTGTAATTCAAGGATACACACAAAAGGAAGGTATAAATTACACTGATATTTTTGCACATGTTGCAAGACTTGAGGTTATGCGAATCTTCCTTGCTTTTGTAGCATCTAAGAACTTCACAGTCCATCAACTTGATGTCAAATGTGTATTTCTATACAGGGATATCGACAGAGGAATCTATGTGTGCCAGCCACTTGATTTGAAGACCCACAACACCCCAATTACATGTGCAAATTGGATAAAGCTCTTTATGGGTTACATCAGGCACCTAGGTTATGGTATGAGACATTATCTCAGTTTCTTCTAAAGAATGGCTACACCAGAGGCACCATAGATAAGACAGTGTTCATAAAGAAGTCTAGGAAGGACATGTTGCTTGTACTAGTTTATGTTGATGACATCATATTTGGTTCCTCTAATAACCGAATATGCGAAGACTTTGAAAGCATCATGAGGAAGAAATTTGAAATGAGTTTCATAGGAAAGATGGATTTCTTTCTTGGAATTCAAGTGAAGTAGATGGAAGAAGGGTCTTCATCAATCAGTCTAAGTATGTTAAGGACATCTTAGAAAGATTTGAAATGAAAAATTGTAAGCCAGCCAAGCCACCTATACAAACAAATCACAATCTTTGTTCTGATTTCCAAGGGGGATGATACTAATATCAGCATCAGTACAGGGCAATTATTGGATCTCTAATATATCTCACTGCAAGTAAACCTGATATCATGTTTGCAACCTTCATCTGTATAACATATCAGGCTGCTCCCAAGGTGTCTCACCTAATAGTTGTAAAGAGAATTCTTAGATATCTCAAAGGAGCTCCCAAATGAGGCCTTTGGTATCCTAAGAACAAGGATTTCAATCTTTATGGTTACACTGACAGTGATTATGGAGGCAATAACATTAACAAGAAATCCACATCAGGAGGATGTTAATTTCTTGGTGGAAGGATCATCTCCTGGCAATGCAAGAAGTAATCATGTGTCTTTACATCAACTGCTGAAGTTGAATATATTACTGCTGCAAGCAGCTGTGCTCAACTGCTATGGATTCAGAATCAGATGTTAGACTATGGTTTTAACTTCATAGAGACTCCTATCCAGATAGCCAATAAGAGTGTTATTTCTATCATAGAAAATCCAGTCAAGCACTCTAAGACAAAGCATATTGATATCAGGTATCATTTCATTCAAGATATAAATGAGAAAAACTTAATCAAACTATTTAAAGTTAATTTAAATAAACAATTTGCTAATTTTTTCACCAAAGCCTTTGATGAAAAAAAATTTAAGTATTTAATTACGGCTATTAGGATGATCAACATTGACTGTGTTAATCTCTTTTAAAAATATTTTGAAAATATGTTCTGTTTAAATTGTCTTTTTACAATCTAAGCCATTTTACAAAAGATTCTTCTTCAAACTTTCCAAGTGTAAATTCTTCCGAAGAGAAATTGACCCTCTGAAGAGATCCTTAACTATCTTCTGAAGGCAAATTCCTCTGCACAAGTATTCTCTCCAAAGAGTTTTTAGCCTCAGAAGACTATTTGATTATAGATCAAATGTCCTTCCGAAGGTTACTTACTTCTTTTCTCGGAATAACACTTTACTCTCGGAAGTAAAATTTTTGTCTTTAAGACATACCTTGCTTCAGAAGTAAAAATGGCTTCAAAAGATAATACTGAAAGAGAAACGCAAGTGTTCTCTCGGAATCAATTTTACTCTCGGAAGCAATTTTACTCTCGGAAGAAAACTTTACTATGTAATGGAAATCTTTGGGCTCCTCTCTGTAAAAAGTAAGATTTTATTGATGATTGTAGGAATCTTTTAAAAGGTTTATCTTGCAACCCCTGTCAAATCGGAACCCAAATTGTCCTTTCAGCTTATCAGTTTGGCTTTTTAACCACCATTTTAATATTTCCAACTTTCTTTCTTTACTTTCTTCACCACTGTATAAGCCCTAAAAATTTCTATTATCTTCTTCACTCACTCTCAAATTACCACTCTCAAATTCCTTCAATCCAACGGTATTTTCATAAACAATAGCCCTGAATCCCCAACACAACTAGGTCGTCATCCTTGACTCTATTAAGAATGATGATTTTGCCCCCATCATCCAATTCCTAACCCAATCTGCATACTTCACTGCTCTAACCGTTAACCCCACCATCTACTCAAACCACTTGGTCAAATTTTAGGCCAATGGTCAAAATGATATGCTTAACGATGATAGGGTTATCAGGTCTAGAATCTGCGGACAGGAGATTACTGTAAGTGAAACCGCCATCAGGTTGAATCTGGAACTCCATAATGAAGGAGCCCCTGCTAAGTTCCCAAGTTTGATTTGGAGGACACATATACCCAAATAGGATATGTAGGAGATGTAAGCAAGTCTACAGTCTACAAGTTCAACTTTTCTTACAACTAGAAGTTCTTGCTACATATCGCCCTGCACAGCTTGTCCAACAAATCAGGGGTTTGGGATCAAATTCCATATGATCTGGGTTGCGTAGTCTACGGGTTGGTAAAAGGCCTTAGATTCAACTACTCTCGAATTCTACTGAATAACCTACGAGGTAATCTTGTTAGGAATACATTTTACATGTATCCCAGGTTTATTCAGCATATAATCAATTGTGAGTTGGATCAGGATAAACTAGAATATGCAAATGTTCTAGTGGTTCCCCAAATGAGGTCGAGTATCTTCAAGATGCTGAAGAAGATATCCACTAACTTTACTAGAAGCTTCACTAATATACTTCCAAGTATGCTTGAGCTTACGGCTCCTGGTGACATCCATGCAGACTTAGTAGGTGATGAACCCACACCAGACACCACCACTTCAATGCCAATTATCTCTTCCCACCCAATTAAATTCACATATCATAGACGCCCCAAATAAACCCTTGTTCAATCTACTCTGATTGAACAAGTTCCCCCTGTTCACACCAAAAAGGCTAGAGTGGAACAAAGGGCTCCCACTCAGTTAGAGGTCCATCCATTCCTCCACCATTAACCTCAATCTCAGTGTTAAGTCTCCTCAGTCACAACCTGATGAGCCCCAAATCCAAGCTTTAAGCCCTCAGGGTGAGTCCTAACACTCCCCTGAGCAGCCAAAAAGGGACAGCCACATTGGCTCAATGCCACTAGATGTTGACCAAGGTCTCGGGTCATTAGGAATAACTTATGTATCCTTTACTGACCTGTTAACCTAATCTGATGAAGATCTCATGTTTCATTAGGGCCACGATGTTGATCTACGACACCACTCTCCAGATCAACTGAGCCTCAGGGAACATTTGATTTCTAGCCCACATCAGTTAAGCCAAACTGAGGTGAGTCCCATAGGTGTCAAGCAGACTCATATAGACTCAGCTGCCACTAATGAGAGTGTCTCATTGGGCTCTAAGGACAGTGGTAACATAAGTGGGACTAAATCTATGACAATCTTTCCTATTGATGACTCTAAAGAGACATCACTATGCAAGGGTATCCATGGCTCCAAGAAACCATATATGGTGGTGATGATGAACATACCCGGTATGTTATCTCATATCCTAATGATTCTTTAAAAGAAGATGAGGATAGTCTACAACTAATAATCAGTTACCTACTTTCTAAAGTCTCAAACCTTGAATTCAAGGTTAGGTTAGAAGATAGGTCTGCCACTCAGCTACTTGAGATTGAAGATCTCAAGGCTCAACTAGTTAAGACACAGACTGAGAAGTCTGTTAGGCATGTACATACACATGTTTCTTTAAGTTCTTCCTCTAGCTCATCTACTTCTCAAGATGATGCTACCAAAAAAGGGAGAATTTATAGAAACAAGAACATGCGAACCAAACCTTGCCATCACAATAACTTCCCTTGATATCATTTCTTCTTATTATCTTGCGCAGCAACATCCTATACCCATCTTACCTCAACAAGCTCCCATTACAATTCAAGTAGGCCCAAGGATGCTTATCGACCTTAACAGGTGTCTAACAAAATTTCTGATAACCTCCTCCCTTGAATAACCATCCCCTGATGTAAGTTGTTGCCTACCTTAGAGCTGAAGAGCTTCAAAGGTTGAGTGCACCACCTACCTCTGAAGAGGAAGTAAGGTCTCTATTGAACCTAAGATTAATTTCGAAGGGGATATACAGACTCATGTCCCAGCAACCGACTTAGAAGGGACAGGTAGTGCAGTTCAAGTTTCTTCCAAATCTGAAATACAAGCTGCATAAGGAATCATGGAACTATCTTCCATGTCCGATGACCTGTTCATCACAGAGGCCATTCTTGATCTAGCCTCTGAGGTAAACAATGAGGAGTTTCTTACAACTCCGCTATCTTAACCACCATAAGTCCAACCCCATTCTCCCCAACCTAAACCCTCTAAGCCTGAATCTCCAAAGGTTGAATCTTCCTCAGATCCCAAAGGAAAAAGGAATATGATTGGTGAAGAGCTTCTTGAGGAGGAAAGGTTGGAGAAGCTGAAGAAGAAAGGGAGACTCGACACTAGGAAAGTGTTGGCTGCAAGCATCAAAGCAGCAGCAGAAACTCAAGAGTCTATCAATAACAGAAAAGAGTGGAGGTGATAGATAGGCTCATCAGCCTGGGAGTAGATAACGAAGAAATGCTTCTACTCCCACTTGATGAGTGTGAAGCTGGAGAAGGCAACCCTGCTGAAAAAGGAGAAAAAGGAAGCAACAAGGTTGGCCGAATAGGAGGAAAAGAGGAGAAGGCAAGAAGAGTCAGAGCAAAGGCAGAGGTTGGAGAGGATAACTTTCCTATGCTCAAGGGGCTATTCTCAGGAGGAGCTGACTTCTCATGAAAATGACACGATCTTTTTTATTTTTCACAAAGAACAAGATCAAATTAATGAGGAAAGGAAGAAAGCTGCCAGAGAGAAGTTGAAAGAAAAGAAGAAGAAGGAGGAGCCCCAACTTGAAGCTGCCAAGAAGGTGGGAGACAAAGTCTGGATGAAGGCTTATCTCAGGGCCCACAGCTTCACAGGCAGGAAAGTAGGTCCCACGTTTGAAAAGAACCTACAGCGATAAGTCAGTGACATTGTAAGGCCCTGTTCCCAGGATGCTTACGGTTGGACATTCATCGCATAAAACATTTAAAACATAACATTTACAGCGGCATTTAAACTTTTCATTCATATCAAAAATCATGTCAAATATTTATATCATTATGTTTACATCTCAAAATCATATTTACATGATAACATTCTCAAATACGGATGCCAGTCTTGAATCATTTCCCAGTAGCTTATGCATCCATGCCTGCACCTCCTCAGCATCAAACAATTACCTGCCAACTATTACACGTACAAAAGTCAGTGACGCTGAGTGAGTTCTAGTTTTATAAGTAAAATAATTTACTTTTGTATAAATATTTCCTTTACTTTCGCATGTTATCATACATCATACATACATTTAGATAATAATCATTATTATCTTCCATTATCGTTCGTTTTCGCACGTTATAACATATTTCGTACTTTTTTCTTTATCTTTCACTTTCATCTAGATCCTGCCTTATGCTATGCCCCATCATTATGCACAAAGCAACCACCGTCCTGGGGTCAAGCGACAAGGATCTTGTTTTCACACGTCATGATCAATTCTCAAAGATTGACCCCCCTGTGTGCATCCTCATGGGTTAGCTAAACCACACATAGTTGAGCTAACAACCCCTCAATGGATTGTGAACCTCCATTCATTTTGCTTGAAAGACTTTCATTCATTCATTACGTTCCACTTTCATCATCATTATCTTTCACTTTCATTACATAATACTTTACTTATTTATACATATGTGTTAAGTAAAATTACATCGTAAAAATATATAGTTTTGAAAACCATTACATCGTAGAAAGATAACACATCACACATCATAGCAGGTCATGCAAAAACATTACATACATCAACATTATCATCTCGCGCAAAAACTTAACATTTCACGCGAGAATAACGCATCACTCAAAACCTGCACATTAAAACATCTAGTCGTTTGAAAACTACATGTTGTGTGATAACTTCCTATCACGCGAGAACATTGCTTTTTGCGCGATAACTTGCAGATTCAAATTTCATAAAGTACAATCCTGTCGGCTCGCGCAAAAACTCTATGTTTTCCCGCCCAGTTCTCTAACTTTTCGCATCTAAGGCTGTTCTAACATGCTAAGCCTCATAACATCATCATACAAGTATAAAACAAGTATTTTAATATGCATAACAGCCTTAAAATGTAAAACTTATGTAAAAAAGGGACTAGAAACTCACCTCGTGGAGTTTTAGCACAACACGACCTTCCCGAAGCCTTTATCGAACGAAAAACTACATAACCACGACCTTCCCGAAGCCTTTATCGAACGAAAAACTACATAACCATGTGTTATATACATCAATAATCGTTCCTTAGTACATAACATAAGTTACTACATCAGTTACATACATTAACACTTTGTTTCTTCACTTTCTCTCTCTAAACAGCCGTTTTCTCTCTCTAGCAGCAACATTTTTCACATAAGTGAGTGTCAGGCATGGGTGTTTGTAGCTTTTATACCCTGGCACACTTTTCGCAGGCTTCTCGCACGAGAAGTACCTTTCGCGCGAGAAGTTTCTGTCGCGCGAGAGCCTTCTTTCGCGCGAGAACTTCTTCTACCTTCTTTTTCTCAAAATTTCCGGGCGCTACAGACATTAAGGCTGACATTCGCTTTGGAAGAAGGAAAGTGGTATCTCAAGCTCAAGGTGTACAGAGGATGGTACCCCAACCACAACTAACAAGACCTTAGCCAACACCTTTTCCCTTCCCTATCAAAACTGAACCCACTACTGAACCTTACACCCCTAAACCTACACCATCATCCTTACCTCCACCCTCATCCATTGCCTCTCAACAACCACTACCACCACCCATCCTAAAGCCTAAAACACAACCTAGAACCTAACTATTACCCAAGCCATCCTTTGACTATCTAAGCCTTTGACCTTAGAGGATTCAAGGAGAGAGGAAGCTCATTAACTACACAACCATGAACGATATCTCTTGTGAGGAAGAGTCCATAAGACTGAGATACATTGATGGCTTTTCATGTTCCCTCACAAGAGACGCATTCCTAGATCTGCCCCGGGGAACACTGGACCAAGCTCTTCAACTCTTAGCAACAAACTCAGACTCCCTCAAAGAAGAAGAGATGAAGCTAAGGAGAAGATTGGTGACTATACTGGACACCAGGAAAGGGGACAAATTGCCAAACATGCCCCTCACCCTAGGAAGAAAATTGTCCAGTGGAGGTTCGATGAACCTTCTCATAACTTTGTTATGGAAAGGGAGAATGGTGAAGTCAAAAAACTTGATGCACCATCTCTGCTACACTCAAGCAGATTTGATAATGCTAAGTTAGGAGAGAAACCATTCTCAAATCCCTCCAACTCCCACGTAGCTACTCACATCCGAAATCACCTAAGCAGCCTTCATCTTGTTGAGTTAACCAAGAGAGCAAGGACTAAAGAGGAATTGAAGTTGAGAAAGGAAAAAGGAGAGGGTGCCACTATAAAAGGAAGTTAATTCCTTCAAATGGTTGAAGGCCCTGTTTCAGATTGCATAGTTAGATGGGAATATGACTATAAATTCCATCAACTAACTCTCTTTAGAGGGCTACAGCAAAAGGTACATGTCATCCAGAGCAATAGATTGGATCTCCTATCTTCAAATGACTTGTACAAACTTCTCAGCACCACTTCATGAAAGAATAAGGAGACTGACAAATACCTTCTTTCGTTGGTGTTGAAAGTTTTAAGAAGTAGAAGGGAGTGAAGTTGCCTAGGGGAAGTGTGTTGGATCAGATGAGGCAGGTGCAACCAAAACTACACTTAGAAGATTTTGAGTGCAACTGAATGAAGATTTTCAAAGACAAAGATGCACTTCTAAAGCTATGTTGAAGATCTTTCAAAGCTTAAGGATGAAGAACTTCCGAAGGAAGAACTCAGCCTTCTAAGACTAAGTAGTTCTCCTTCTGAAGTTAAACACTTAGAAGATTCAAGACAAAGTCTTCCGAAGGACAAAGTCATGAAGACTTGCAAAAGTCTTGGAAGAAGTTAATTCTTTCGAAGTATAAATGGTTTCGGAAGAACTTATTCTTCCGAAGCCATTTAACCTTCGAAGAAATAATGATGAACTAGTGGACAAAAGTATGGTCCGACTGACACATGCTACCAACTCTGATATACAGCATGGTGCTTTCCCACATCCATGTAGTTGACGATACTTTATTCCCTAGTTCACCTTTTATCAGTTAGTACAGTTACTAATTTCTAGTAATGTAGTATTTGTCTAGTTGTAAGTTCCAGCTGGTCATCTAAGTATAACCGGTTATAGATAGTATTATATATAGTTTCTTAATGTAACTCATTCATATATGCTTATAAGAGTCTTGTAACACTGAGTTGAGAAGTAATATATACAAGTATCTTGAAAACCATTTCTGGTGTTCATAAACTTATTATATTATTGTCAACTTAGTTTGAGATTCTGCTTCATCAACCGAGTGAGACTTAGTGAGTTTGTGAGATAAATCTTTTGTTGGGAGACCAACACTAATCCTGCAGCTTAAGTGTTGAACCAAGTAATGAAGGTCAAAGCTCTCTCCATCCTAAGTCACCTAGGCCTGAGGGTGACAAAGGAAAAAGGAAACTAACTCCTGTGGAGATTGAGGAGGAAGAAAGAGAAAGGAAGAGGAAGCTAAGGGGAGAGAGTTCTAGAAATACCCCAGGCTTCATGGAAGCTGCAATCAGGGTCATTGCCCCAAGGATAAACACTCAAGATGATGAGTTCAGGGCAGCCAGATTGAACTATTTGGGGATTAGAAACTATAATATTGATGAACTCATCTCTCTTCCCTTAGAGGAGTTGAATGAACTGGCTAACCCTGAGTTGTCAAAGGAGAGAAGGGAGGCAGAGGATGCAGAACTACTTATAAAGATCAAAGAAGAAAAAAGGAGGAAAAGACTCTATAAGCATGCTCCTACTATTTCCCCAGTTCAAGAAGCTGTGGCAATTGAGCAACAACCATAGGTAGACAAAGAAAAGGAAAGACAAAATATGATAAACTAACTAAGGGCCACAGGACTCTATCAGGCGGCGACACTTCTTTCCTTGTCCTATGAGTACATAGAATTTGAGCACCTCAAGTAGCTTGAGCAATAAGTAATGAAAGAACAAAAGGATGCCAAGAGGAATATGAGGGAATAAGCTGCAAAGTCAAGAGCCACCATTCAAAAAAGTCTAAAGAAATCTGTTGATAGGTAGAGAATAGTGAGCTTCTTGAAGCTGTATGGATTCTTTAGAAGGAGGTTTGGTCCAATGTCTCTATCCACCATGAATGAGCACATTAGAGTGATCAAGCAGATGATCAAAAGGGGTGAGTTTATTGACTTGCATTCTCCACCAAGTCAGGCAACACCTAAAGTTGAGATCAAGGTTGAACCACAAGAGACAACACAACCTGGACCTAGTGCTGAACCACAACCAACTTCATCTTCTATCCACATCAGGGTCCCGATCCCTCTCCTTCTAAACATGTGAAGGAAAAGAACCCAACTGAGGAAGACATTCAAGAACAACCTGGTGCTAAAGGCCGGTCTCCTCAATTAAAGTCTGGAAAGGGGATGAAAATGATGGCCATGAGAAGGGATACAAAGAAAAAGAAGAAGTCCAAGGCATCCACCTCTACACCTCAGGATGAGTTCGAGCATCCTGAGTATGCTCAAGAAGAGCCTTCTCAACCAAGTGCATTAAATATAGAGCCTCTTGCTGCTGGGAGACCCATCCTATCCTGGACTTCACTGCTAATCCAGATAGATATTATGTTATTAGAGATCAAGGATGTCAAGACATTTACTGTAACACCCGGAAAATTTTGTCAAGTAAAAGGAAAGAAAAAGAAATAAGAAAGAGAATAAAAGAAAGATATTTGTAAGAAAAGAAAAAGAGGCCAAAGAGGAGGGGTATAAAGTGTAAATAGGACAAAATAATAATATTATTTTGTTTAAAGTGGGTATGGCCGCCCACAACCTCTGCTACATCAACTGATATTGCGATTTTTTAGAGAGAAATAGCAGAGTTCATCGGTTTTCTAGAGAGAAGAAGAAGAATAAGCTGGTTAAAGGTAAGATTTTCTTGTAAGTGTTCGGTTTTTATGAGTTTTAACCATGTAACCGACCTATACATGTTCTCATGTGTGTAAATGTGTTCGGGTGTCTATGTAATTGGTGTTTAGGTGTTAGAAACATCAAGAGTTCTTGAATTTAAGGAGTTTTGCTTAGAGGCTGAGAAAGGTGAGTTCTAGAGCCCATCTTCTTACATGTTTTAAACGTCTTTGGGGTTGAAATGTATTAAAAAAGATTTTATCTTTTATGTGTGTAACCGTATGTAACGGTGCATGTATAGTGATGATTTATGGTTGTTTATGTGATGGCCATGTTAGAGAGGTATTAATAAGCTTAAAATAGGATGATATGATTGTTTGGGACTAAAACATTCGAGAAACATGTTAAATAGAAGGGTCATGCGCCTACATAAGGCTCATGCGCCTGAAAATGCCTTAGAAAGATTTTAAGTATTGCTCATGTGCCCAAACAGGGCCCATGCGCCTGAAACTATGCCTTAGAAAATTAAGTACAGGATGATGCGCCCCAATAGTGCCCATGTGTAAGGCCCCGTTCCCGGGTACCTCATAGTTGGATACTTATCGCATCATTATATTTAAACATTTCATAATTCATAATAATATGCAGCGGAAATTCATTTAACAAAAGAAATTCATTATCATTATAACTACTGTTGCTAAGCAATACAATGTTTTTTATGAGTTACAAAAGGATTGTTTAATTGCATTACGAAACAACATAGCATCAAAATACAAATGGATGTCAGTCTTGACTCGTCGAGTAACTTTCCCCTCATGCCATCCTCAGCAATTCACCTGCCAACTGAAAATGCATAAAAGTCAACGTTGTTGAGTGAATTCTAGTTTTATGCGTATCAAAATACCTTGTGTGTTTTATGTACACAATATACCTTTCCATAAATTACCTTTACCTTCGTATATGAACACACATCATACATACATACAAAAAATATTCATTGTTTATTTCGTTCTTTCATACTTTCATTATTACCTTTCATCATCGTATTCATACTTTCATTCCATTCCTTTCATTAGCATTCGCTTTTATATACTTACTTTCATTTCATGCTTTTCATTTAACATTCTCTTTTGTATACATTCTTTTAATTCGTACTTTTCACTATCTCTTACTTTCATTCTCATACTTTCGTATCATACTTTACATTATTCTTTTATTTTCTTACTTTCTTTTTGTACGTTACGTCATTCTTTTACTTTCATATGGATCGATGAACAATACCTCGAACATTATGCACGAAGCTGATGCTTGGCTTGTGCTAATTAAATCATGAACATTATGCATGAAGCTAACCCAGTCACCTAGGGCAATTCATCTCCCCCTTTCATCCGGACCAATTGGCAATACCCTGAACATTGTGCATGAAGCTGGTGTTGGGCCTATGGTAATTAAATCACGAACATTGTGCACGAAGCTGATCCAGTCACCTAGGGCATGCCACAAGGGTCCTGTCAATCTCAATGATTGACCCTGTATGCATCCTTCGGGCTATTAAAACCGCACACAATTGAGCTAACGACAACATGGTCGTGCACCTCCTTTCTATTTGCTTGCAAGCCATTCTTGCTTTCTTTTGATTTCACTTTTCATCTTTTTTATCTTTCACTTCGTTACGTTATACTTTACGTTCTTTCATACATTTGTCATACTACGTAAAGTAATAACCTAATATTTAACGTATTTTATAATATAATATAAATACGTTTGAATACCAATAAAAGATAACACATTATACATATATACATACCATACATCAATCATACATACTGTAACCATAGACCATCACATAATCATACTTAAAATGGGTAAACATAGCCCATGGGTCAAACTAGGGTCAAACCCTACAATTCTGGTTTTCCCAAAAATTCAGAATATTTTCTAAGTGTTTGGGCGCATGGGAACTATTTGGGCACATCAGCCTAGTTTGGGCGTTTCTCAACTATGTAGGCGCATCGTCCTGCACTTAGCCACTTTAACACTTAGGCGCATGAGCCTTTTGGGTGGATGGGCACTTTGGCGCATCAAACTTACACTTAGTCATTTCAGCCCAAACTCAGGCCCATGAACTACGGTTCAGGCGCATGGACATATACTTAGAAATTCTAAGGCATTATTCGGGCGCATGGGGTACTGTTTGGGTGTATGAGCCTATACTTAATATTTCTAAGCAAAAACTTACGCGCATGGGCCCTGTTTGGGGGCATGAACACCATCTAATATGTTCCTAACATATTTTTCAGTCCCAAATCTCATCTTAAACATATTCTAAGCTTAATATAACCATTCTAAACATCATCCAAGTAAGAATAACCATAAATCATCTAAACTCATACACATATACATATCGTTACATGCATTAAAATCATAAAATAGTTTTGCATGCATTTTCAGCCCCTAAAATCTTTAAAACATTTAAAAATGGGGTCTAGAAACTCACCTTTTGAAGCTTCCAAGCACAACACTCTCAAAATCATGAAATCTTGATGTTTCTAGCACCTAAATACCAAGAAGACATACCTGAAAGCATATAGACACATAAAAACATGTACAAGTCGGTTACATGGTCGAAACACATCAAAACCAAACTCGATCGTGCTCAATTGGCTTACCTTGGCCGAATTTTTGCAGCTTTCTCTCTCTAGAACTCGAAATCTACTCTCTCTCTCTCTAATGCCGAAAATGCAGTTGATGTAGAGGGGGTTGTGGGCAGCCATGCTTCTTTTATACATAAAATAATAATGTTTGCCCTCTTTACACCTACACCCCCTCCACTTTGGTTGCTTTTTATTTCTTTCAAAATACTTTTCTTTCCTTGTTATTTGATTAGAAATTTTCGGGTGTTACAAGTCCACCCGCCTTAAAAAGGTTTCGTCCCCGAAACCTATTATTACTCAAATAACTATGGGTAATGTTGTCTCATCTCTTCCTCAGTCTCCTACGTAGACTCTGAACCTTTTCTATGTTTCCACTGCACACGTACCAGTGGAACCACTTTATTACTCAACCTTCTTTCCTTTCAATCAATGATTGCCGCTGGTTGCTCAACATAATTGAGCCGCTCATCCACTTTGATATCATCCAGTGGTACAATCATATCTTCATCAGCTAAGCACTTTCTCAGATGAGATACATGAAATGTCAGATGAATTCCACTTAACTCATCAGGTAGTTCTAATCGATAGGCCACCTTTCCTACTCGAGCAATGATTCGGAAAGGCCCTATATACCTCGGGCTTATCTTACCTCGCTTCCTGAATCGAATGATTCCCTTCCAAGGTGAGACATTTAACATAACTCAGTCGCCCACCTTGAATTCGATCGGTCTACGCCTCTTGTTGGAGTATGACTTTTGTCTATCCTTTGCCGCCTTCATAAATGCTTTGATCCTTTCTAGCTTCTCAGTTGTAGCCTTGATCACCTCAAGGCTTCCCAACTCTTTCTGACCAATGTCTCCCCAACACACGGGCGTTCTACACCTCCTACCATATAGCATCTCGTAAGGTTCCATGCCAATACTGGCATGATAACTATTATTGTATGAGAATTCAGCTAACGGTAAGTGATCATTGTTGGGTTTGTTAGAACACTAAAACATAGTTTAACCTTTTAAACTTTTCAGAAAACGCAGCGGATGTAAAGGATTATAACATGTTTATAATCTGAAAACTTTGTGTTCTAAATGTGGTTTTAAGGTGAAAAACAAAACCCAAAAACAATAGGATCTTAAATATATGAATGGACAAGCTATGAACACATAAAACGTATATAAAATCACAGCCATATGAGGCTGTGATTTGCTACCTTACTGCAGCAGCAAAAACGTCTAAAGAATGGTTGATTAAGGCTCCAAAA
>BJCO01370324.1:0-11341 GCA_018326465.1 Flaveria floridana | reverse complement strand
TTTGAATCATATCATCTCTAAAATTTTGACAAATAAATTGAAAATAGTAATTCATTTGTTGGTTAGCCCAAAACAAACGACTTTCATTTCAGGTAAATTTATTCTCGAAGGCTCTCTTTGTGTAAGTGAATTAGTTGCTTGGCTCAAAGCATACAAAGGTCAGCCATGATGTTAAAAATAGATTATGAAAAAGCCTATGACTCAGTAAATTGAAATTTTCTTGATTAAATACTTGATCAAATGGGTTTCCTGGACATTTGGAGGGTCTGGATCCGAAACCTTTTGTCCTCCGACTATGGAGTTCTCTTTTTCAAAGGGGTTGCGTCAAGGTGACCCTATAGCGCCTTTCTTGTTTATTTTAATTATGAAAACTCTCCATGTTGTTTTGGAAGATGTTGTCGAGTAGGGTATTTTTAATGACATCAAATTACTTAATGGCAGGCTAGTTGTTTCTCACACACTATATTATAGGCGAATGGTCCTTCTCAAATATAAAAAATCTCACCCATATTTTATCATGTTTTAATTTGCTTCTAGCCTAAAAGTTAAGTTTGATAAAAGCAAGTTGTATGGATAGGGTTAATGATGATAAGTTGGAATGCATGGCAAACTTGATTCTCTGTCAAAAAGGATCGCTCCCTTTTATGCATCTGGGTGTTCCAATTGGATTAAACATGAAACATGTTTGTAATTTGAAGCTGATGATGGATAAATTTAAAGTAAAGCTATCATTATGGAAATGACATTCACTATCATTTGGGGGAAGATTAAACCATGTTAAAGCAGTCTTTGATGGCATTCCATTATATTATTTTTCTTTGTTTAAAGCTCCTGTGCAGGTGATAAGAAAGCTAGAAAGCGAAAGGAAAAAGTTCTTGCAGGGAGGGGACAAGAAAATTTCATGGATAGCGTGTGAGAAAGCATTAGCACCTAAACCCATGGGCGGTTTAGGAATCACTAGTCTCGAAGCATATCTAAGGTGCTTTGCGGTAGATCAACCCAAGACGTGGGCTCTGTGGGTACCTTGGGCTGAATTTTGGTATAATTCAATGTTTCATGTATCCACAGGAGTCACGCCATTCGAAACCGTTTATGGGCGTCCACCACCATCGGTTTTTTCTTATGTTGTGGGTGAGATCAGGGTGGAGACTGTGGCACAGGAGTTACAGGACCGAGATGAAGATCTTCGCAAGCTAAAAGTTCATCTTGCCAACGCTCAAACTTCAATGAAAATTCAAGCAAACAAAAAAAGTAGGGAGGTCAGCTTTGCGGTGGGAGAATGGGTTTATGTAAAATTGAAACCGTACCGTCAGTCCTCTATTACTAATCGCATTAATCAAAAATTAGCACCCAAGTTCTTTGGGCCATTTCAGATTTGTGCCATCATCGGACCGGTAGCATACAAGTTAAAGTTACCAGACTCCTCAAAAATTCATCCAGTCTTCCATGTTTCCTTCCTTAAGAGAGTTGTCTCTGCACCGGCCAAAGCTATTCTCCCTCCAGATTTAGAAGCGGATACTAATGATGTTATAGTTCCTCAGGAGGTGTTGGCTGCTCGAATGGTTCAGAAAGGGGACGAGATAGTTGAACAGTGGTTAATTCATTAGCAGGGGTAGTTGGTTGAAGAAACGGCATGGGAGGACAAAGAATGGGTCGAGGGACAATTTCCTAATATACGTCTTGGGGACAAGACTCATTTTGAAGGCGAGAGTAGTGATACAAATGTTAAATATGGGGGACGTTACACAAAACCTCCTTTGCTATTTGTCTATTCTAGGAGGGGGCAAAGTGAAAAGACTACAAGTGGGTAAGAGAGTTTGTTAGAATGCCGGTAGTCTATATAGGAGAGTAGGTATTGGTTGTGGGAGGGTATCGAATAGTTTGTTACAAATGGTTTTGGGCTCCATTGTGGAGATAGGGTTTTCCCTTGTTATTTTGTATGCAAGTCTCTTTTAAGATAATAAACTCTCCTATTCCTATTGAATTTTCTATGATTGTTCTTAATTCTTGTGCGTGGATTATTCCATTTCCTATCATTGGTCCGACCTGCTTGTTACCGGAAATCATGGTTTCCAATTCCGATCGTTTGGATGCACATGATCAACAATTAGCTCAAATTCAATCGACGGTCACTGTTATGCAGTCATCGGTTGATATGGTTCACACAGAAGTGGCGAATCTATAGAAGTTGATGGTCTCTTGGATGAATCAACAAGAGAAACGTCCGATGATGTCGGGATCGTTGTCGCCACCAACAGGGGGAGGCGGTGTGTTTGATTCGCAGAACATAGAGGGTTCTTCTTCTCCTAAATTCGAATCATCCGGCAAGTCCAATTCCAAATCTGAAATGCCATGGGCGATGAAGAAAATTAAGTTACCATAGTTTCAGGGTTCCGACCCTTAGGGTTGGATTAAAAAGGATAATCTCTATTTTGATATCAACTCCACACCAGAGTATATGCAGATTCGTCTAGCTCAATTGAGCATGGTGGGAGTCGCTCTTCATTGGTTCACCATTGTCACCGAGGTGACCCCGTCGCTTTCATGGATTGAATTTCAATTTGAACTTCTCAAGCGGTTTAGTGGTCTTGAGATTCATAATCCTTATGAGCAATTGGCTGCTATTCATCAGGGTGAGTCAATTTTGGATTATATTCATGATTTTGAGTATCTATTTCCCTTGTTTCTCGTTTACCAGAAGCACAAGCTTTGGGGTACTTCATTGCTGGTCTTAAGGACGATGTCAAACAACGGGTGAGTTTATAACGTCCTTAATCCCATCTCAATGCCATGTACTTGGCGATGGATGTGGAAGCAATGCTCCGGCCATCGTCGGTGTTAGGCTCCCAGTCTCGTTTCCGTTATGCAGATAAAATTAGGATTCATAAGTGGGTGAATTCATTATCCCAACTGGGTCATAGGGAACTATTTAGCCCGCCTAAGGTTAAGTCTATGGACCAACCCAATTCTAACCGCTGGGAGAGCACGAGAGTTTTTACTCCACCTCGTCCAGGTTTGTCACCGGTTTCACCAACGAGATAGGTGTATGAAATCGCTGTCACGACCTGAGTATGAAGAACGTCGGCAAAACTGATTATGTTTTCGTTGTGGCAAGCTATACGGTTCGACTCATAAGTGCCCGGAGGGACGACTCCGCATCCTTCTACTTGGCGAGGATGAATATGACGGTCCCGAAGGTTCTAAAGTCGGTCTCGAGGCACCAAGCAGTCCTAAAAGTCATTCTGATTTCGAGTCTCCTACTGGGGAATGCACTTCCTTAGAATTAGATGGGGTCACGACAACCAATGGGGGATCGAATACTTTGAAATTGGAAGGGTTTTATTGGGAATTCCGATAAGCATGTTAGTGGACAGTGGCGCTTCTCATAATTTCATTTCGAGTCGTTTAGCTCGCGCTTTGGGTCTTTCAGTGAACACTTTTATTGGTATTTGAATTAAACTAGGGATGGGCATTTTGTATTCGTTTCACAAAGATGTGTTGGGATTGATATTTGTATTGAGTCATGTACATTTACAGTAGATGCATTAGTCTTTGATACAGGTAACTTGGATGTCATTTTAGGAATGGATTGGCTCAAGTCTTTGGGGGAGGTTACCCATGATTCGAATGAAATTCACCTATCATGGGTAGGGGGTTACTTTACACAGGATTTCTTATGCTAAAGCTGGTCCGACCGCTCTGAACCAATGGTTTTCCATGGAGGATGGGCTTGCTACAGGTGGTGTCACTTTTTTTCTGAATTCCGTAGAAGGTATGGCTTTAAGCACCTTTATCGGAGCTGCAACTTTCTGCCTTTTAACAATTACTGAAATCGTATTCAGCCATGTTCTCGGACCCCACTGGTTTACCTCCGACGTGGATACATGATCATGTCATCAACTTAGTTACCAAGGATCCTATTGCAGTTCGTCCTTATCGCTATCCTCATGCCCAGAAGGTAGAGATTGAGAGACAAGTGAAGGAACTTTTGAAATTGGGTATGTTTCGACCCAGTCATGGTGCTTATTCTAGTCCAGTAATCTTGTTCAAGAAAAAAGATAGGTCTTGGCGGATGTGTGTGGAATATCAGGCCCTTAATAAGGCTACGGTTCCGGATAAATTTCCTATTCCTGTGGTTGATGAGTTGTTGGATGAGTTGTTTGGGCTAAATTATTTATGAAGCTGGACTTGAAATCAGGATACAATCAGATTCATATGTGTGCCGACAGCATAGATAAAACAGCCTTCCGTATACACGACGAACATTATGAATATCTCGTCATGCCGTTCGGCTTGACGAATGCCCCGGCTACCTTTCAAGCAACTATGAATGATGTATTTCGCCCTTTGTTACGTCAAAAGGTAGTTATTTTCTTTGATGACATTTTGATTTACAGCCCCTCGTGGGAGAGTCATCTGGCTGATTTACAAATGGTATTTCAATTGCTCACTCAACATCGGTTTATGATCAAGTCCAAGTGTTCTTTTGCTCAAACAAAGGTGGATTATTTGGGTCATGTAATTAATGGACAAGGTGTGGCTATGGATTCGAGTATGGTAGCAGTCGCCCGAGATTAGCCCGTTCCCAAGAACATCAAGGGGTTAAGGGGATTCTTAGGGTTAACTAGCTACTATCAGAAATTCATCAAAAATTATGGTAGTATTGCTCGTACGCTAACTGAGTTAACCAAGAAAGACGCTATTTCTTGGACTGAAGCGGCACAACAAGCTTTTATTCAACTCAAGGATGCTTTGAGTTCGGCCCTGGTGCTAGCATTACCGGTTTTCTCCTCACCGTTTGTAGTAAAGTGTGATGCATCCGGGCGGGGAATTAGGGCAGTCCTTATGCAACACAATCATCCAATTGCTTACTTTAGCAAAGCCCTTAGTTACAAGAATCTCTCAAAATCCGCCTATGAACGTGAGATGATGGCACTTGTGCTCGCGGTGCAGCATTGGAGGCCGTATTTATTGGGTTCTCGTTTCACCATTTTTACCAACCAAAAAAGTTTGAAATTTTTATTGCAACAACGTGTCTCGACTCCGGATCAACAAAATTGGGTCACCAAACTTCTCGGGTATGATTTTGATATTTGCTATAAACCGGGTAGAGAGAATCGGACGGCCCATGCGCTATCCCGAAGGGCAGAAGGCGGGGAATTCTTACAATGTCTATCTTCTCCAATTTAGGTCCAGAGTGCGTTATTAATAGAGGAAGCCAAGGCTGATCCGACTATCTAACATTTAATGGTTGTGTGTACCTCTGATCCTTCTAAACATCCTGGGTATTCAGTCAAAAATGGGTTGCTTTATTATCACAATCGTTTGGTCATTCCTAAGCACTCGAAATATATCCTGATCTTCTTCACGAGTTTCATTCCGCGGCTTCAGGTGGTCATTCTGGATTTTATCGCACTTACCATCGCTTGGCGACAAATCTATATTGGCTAGGTATGAAGGCCATGGTAAAGGCTTTTATTAGAGATTGTGACATATGTCAAACATACAAGGCAAGTACAACCGTTCAGGGGGGTTGCTTTAGCCATTATCAATTCCGCTTGCTATTTAGAAGACATCTCGATGGATTTTATCTCCGGGTTACCATCGTCTAAGGGGTACAATGTCATCATGGTTGTCATGGACCATTTATCAAAATATGTTCATTTTATCCTTTTAAAACATCCTTATACAGTTCGGTCAGTGCCTGATGCATTTGTCAAGGAAATTGTTCACCTTCATGGGATTCCTAGCACTATTGTGAGTGACCGTGATCTGTTGTTCATTAGTAAGTTTTGGCAAGAACTTTTTAGGGCTCAGGGAACGAAATTGCACATGAGCTCAGCTTATCATCTGGAGTCGGATGGTTAATCAAAGTGATTAACCGATGTCTCGAAGCATATCTAAGGTGCTTTGCGATAGATCAACCCAAGACGTGGACTCTGTGGGTACCTTGGGCTGAATTTTGGTATAATTCAACGTTTCATGTATCCACAGGAGTCACGCCATTCGAAACCGTTTATGGGCGTCCACCACCATCGGTTTTTTCTTATGCTATGGGTGAGATCAGGGTGGAGACTGTGGCACAGGAGTTACAGGACCGTGATGAGGATCTTCGCAAGCTAAAAGTTCATCTTGCCAAAGCTCAAACTTCAATGAAAATTCAAGCAAACAAAAAACGTAGGGAGGTCAGCTTTGCGGTGGGAGAATGGGTTTATGTAAAATTGAAACCGTACCGCCAGTCCTCTGTTACTAATCGTATTAATCAGAAATTAGCACCCAAATTCTTTAGGCCATTTCAGATTTGTGCCATCATCGGAGCGGTAGCATACAAGCTAAAGTTACCAGACTCCTCAAAAATTCATCCAGTATTCCATGTTTCCCTCCTTAAGAGAGTTGTCTCTGCACCGGCCGAAGCTATTCTCCATCCAGATTTAGCAGTGGACACTGATGATGTTATGGTTCCTCAGGAGGTGTTGGTTGTTCGAATCAGAAAGGGGACAAGATAGTTGAACAGTGGTTAATTCATTGGCATGGGCAGTTGGTTGAAGAAGCGACGTGGGAGGACAAAGAATGGGTCGAGGGACAATTTCCTAATATACGTCTTGGGGACAAGACTCATTTTGAAGGCTATAGTAGTGATACAAATGTTGAACATGGGGGATGTTACACAAAACCTCCTTTGCTATTTGTCTATTCTAGGATGGGGCAAAGTGAAAAGACTACAAGTGGCTAAGAGAGTTTGTTAGAATACTGGTAGTCTATATAGGAGTGTAGGTATTGGCTGTGGGAGGGTATCGAATAGTTTGTTACAAATGGTTTTGGGCTCCATTGTGGAGATAGGGTTTTCCCTAGTTATTTTGTATGGAAGTCTCTTTTAAGATAATAAACTCTCCTATTCCTATTGAATTTTCTGTGATTGTTCTTAATTCTTGTGTGTGGATTATTCCATTTCCTATTACGTTCCCTCAGAAAATTGATTGAATCTAATCGCAAACCGGTTGATTTGAGCCCTATGAATAGTTTTCATGGATCCCTACTTGAATTAACTTTTTCATTTGGAGGACGAGATTAGATGGCTTGCTAACGAGAGAAGGATTATGCCACTTTGGGGTGTTGAGTTCTAGGTTGGAATGTTCCTTATGTTTCAACTATCTAGAAACCATTGATCGTTTTATGCTGCAATGCCCTTTTGCATCTTCGGTATGGTGTGTTATCTTCTATTGGATACGACCTTTTCTGACCTCAAACACATCTGTGAGACAACTATTAAGTCATCCTTTCAACTTGGGGGGTTCCAGCTTGAAGAAAAATGCATTATATTATATTCTATCAGCAACATTATGGTATATATGGAGGGCATGCAATGACCTCATCTTCGACTCCCAACCGGTTTTAGTGTCTAAGGTGGTGAAAGAGGTGATGTTTAATGGAACAAATGGTGTAATTTTGATTTCTCTTGAATTGATGTAATATGAATTGTATGGGTCTTAGCTTCCCTTGTTTGATTATCAATAAATTCGTTGTTAAAAAAAAAAACTACTCATTGTTGGTGTATGGCAATTCTTTGTTGATTACTAGCATTAATCAAGGTCTTGCTTTTAATAGTTTTGAATTTTATTCAAGTTTCACATAACTCTCACTTGCTACAACAATCTTATAATTAAGAATTGTAAAAATTACCCTTTGAATAGGTATGTCAAAATGAATTATTAGTTAAGTATTTTGTTCACATGAAGTCCCGCATTATATGGAGGCTTTGTAACACACTAACACTAGACAATTTAATGAAATAACTCTCATATCTACTGATGATATTCAGTGTCATTTTTAGTTGTCGCATAGTATTTGGTACAATCTTAAATAGGAATGTTTTTTAGATCAAATGATTCATTATTAAATATGATTTTAGGCTCGTGATATTTAGTTATATGTTTGTATATTCAACAAGTCTAAATACTTTCATTAAATCTTGAGGTAATAACAAAGCTTCTCCTTTAGAATCTATTGATCGTCTTCAATGATTTTATTCGTACGTACATAATAAGGATTGAATAAACCGTTGCTATTGATTACATTAGTCCAGATAATGAAGTATGACTTTCTCTATAACATTATATGATTCAACACAAGAACCATGTATCGTGTTATATGACCTTTTAAGTTTTATCTCGATAGGAAACATGGGTCTTGTTAAGCAACTCAAATAAGACATGCACACATACAATTAACCTTGGTTCAGTTCCAAATTTAACCCACTTGGAGTTCAGTGATGCATCTCTTATTTATTGATAACTTTTAATAATAATAGCCAGCTTATACACAAGAAAACTACAATATTACAATAAAACAAATTCATTAAAATACAAGTACTTGAACAATATAGTACATTTGACTATAAAGTGTGACTCTTTGATTCAGCTGTAGAGCCTAAATCCAACACTTAATACAAAAGATCGATTTCTATAAACAACTGACAAGTGGGGTTGTAAGAGAGAATTAAGTCGGACGGTGTGTGGTTTATGTGCATCTGGTGTTTGAGACAGAATTGGTAGTAGCGACGGGGCACCATGGTTGTTATGGCAACGATTGTGGCGCTCCTGAGGTAAGTATGGTTTGAAGCATGATGAAGGGGTTTAGCCTTCCAAGGATCTAACTTTAAAATGGAACATTTAATCATTATTATGGATGTATTTTTAACTTCCAAAGTTTTAACCCGAATAAGTTAAATTAGAAACACCACTTGAGTTGATAGTCTGGTAAGAAACGTAAGTGTAATCGTCATCTTCCGCTGAAATCCTTTAAACAATGTAAGGGCTCGTGTTTTGTCTAACCTAATCTAATCGATTAGCGCAATATTAATACGATATCATAACCTTTCCGCTAAGATTCTCCAATTTCCCCAAAAAAAACTTTTAACACAAAAACAAAATTTTAAAAGATTTTTATTTTTTTAACAAAACATAGCTCCAGAGCTCCCAAACTTTATACTTGTGTAGAAACCAAAAAGAGAGAATATTATATGGAAAGCTGCCACATAACTTGCAAATGTAAGCCAAGAATACAAACCCAAAATACCCATTTTTAGAAAAACATCCTAAGCACCATACAAATTAAGATGGCATACCACTCGAACCAAGCTATATGTCAACATGGCTCGATCCCAACTAAACCGTGCTAAACCAACCCATAGTCAAACTCCAAATTTTTACCAGACTCGAGTTCGGTCCAACAAAGTTTTAGCTTAAAACAAAAAACTTCAATTGAACCACCATGCTCGATGTTTTAACACGATATTTACACATCTATAACATATAAAGTGCAACTTGTCAGCTTTACCTGCATTAGACACTTTGACGGCTACATATCCGACTCCAACAACCATAGTAACAACACCCTTTGTATTTCGATACCTTAAACAGCAGGAACTAAAAGAAAAACAACCACAAAGACACTGCTATCATATTTGCAGCCCTAAACCAAATATCATAGCTGCTGCAGTTTTTCCAAAGGACTGTAAAAGCATATGAAGTGCATTAAGAGTAAGTAAAACCTTAAGCTGCCAAAACAGAATGCAAACGGTAAACTGCTAGTATTACAACAGAAAAGCTAAAGCTTCTGCTGCTGCTGATACTGCTGATGACGATGATGCAAAGAGTTTATTTGGGGCCGATGTCCTTGAGAGCACAAATCTGCTCCTCCCCCATTGCTGACATCACACTCACCACCAAATCCTTACCCTCTGCAAATCCATCTTTGATCTACATAATATCCATTACAAAGTCAGCTACCAGTATATAACATATAGGTCTATTTGTGTAAAAGATTTTAGTGATATATTATAGTGTGAATTGTGTTGAGTTGATGGGTTACGAGAGGAGTGGTTGGATAGATGAACCCAAACACGACCCGTATGTCTGTTTGTGTCAAAGATATAAAGTTATCAACCCTAACCCAAACATATTTAGTATCATGTAATAACATATTTATCTAAACAAGTCAAACAGGTAAACGGGTAGAAATGAATTGTAATCAAGTTGTAAACAAGTTTGATGGGTCATAAATTTGCAAGTTGTAAGAAATGGGTTATAAACAAGTTGGTTGTCCTTACTCTTAAAAGTTAATCCTAATTGTGGTCATATGTGGAAGTTTAGGTGGGAGAATCATCAAGAGTCTAAAGATAGGTTTGTTTTATTTAATAAGTTTTAATTAGATTTATTTAAGGTATTCAGTGTTTATGTTTTGGCTGTGAACTTGGTTTTAAAAAGCGAGAAGCGCACCAAGGCGACGAGGTCCAAAACCGAGGCGCAAAGCGCAAAGCGCAAAAGCGGTGGGATTTTCGTACGCAAGGCGCAAAATGATTATATAATTTTTTTTATACATATCATAAGTTTTTAGCCTCCCTACCCAAAGTTTAGCTATAAATAAGATTTATATATGTTTTAACATGTGAAATACAACCTAAAAAGCTTGTTGTACAACACCAATCTGTACAAAAATGTCCATGTACATGAGGCGCACGCCTCACCTGCGCCTCAGGCCATGTTTTGACAAAAAATCGCGCCTCAGGTGCGCCTTTTGTACAGCTCGCGCATTATGTCACAAAAAGCTCATGGCCTTGCGCCTCAATGCGCCTTGCGCCTAGGCGCGCTTTTTACAACCAGGGCTGTAAAACAACTGTCATTCCAATTGTGTTTTGAGTGGAGTTTTCATTAGTAATTAAGGTTAGGATTAGTATAAATGAGGGTCATTGTCTAAGAGTTTATTATGTGGTTTTTAAACAATAAAAGAAAAGAGTCGTGGGTGTGCTTTCCCATAAAAATCACTGTTGTCTTTGTGTTTCTGTGACCAATTGGCTAACACTTACAAAAAGAAAATTTATTTTAAGTTTGAAAAGCGTTGATTGGTCAACGTGTTCAACTACACGGGTTAGGTCGATCAACCCGACCACGACCCATGTAATAAAAGGCTTACATAAGTCAACCTGAATGCACGTTTTTTATTAAACGGGTTAAAAATGACAAACCAAACCTAATAATATATCATCGTTTTCATGTAGTGTTAGGAATTGTCACCCCAAAAATTATCCATTTCTTAACAATCCTCATATTTAACAAATCAACATCATTTATTTAAACAGATGTCACTTTGCTTGTATTTCGTGTCCGAGTCAAAAATGTAATTTTATACTATTTGAGACAAATATTTCTTTTAATACCCAATAGACAAGGATAATGGAATCCTTAAAGCTTTTTAACCCCAGACTTAGATCTTTTCAGAATTTGAGAAAGACATTTCTACTTCAAGAAGAGATGATAATTTTGATGTGGGAAAAATGCCAGAG
>BJCO01370297.1:0-25393 GCA_018326465.1 Flaveria floridana | reverse complement strand
ACTTGTTTGATCAGCTCCAAGGTGCCAGTTGGTTCTCAAGGATAGATCTTTGATCTGGCTACCATCAGTTGAAGGTGAAGGAACGAGACGTTCCTAAAACAGCTTTTCGCACGCGTTATGGACACTACGAGTTCCTCGTTATGTCTTTCGGACTAACTAACGCACCAGCTGCTTTTATGGATTTGATGAATCGAGTATGTCGGCCAATGCTAGATAAATCAGTGATAGTATTTATTGATGATATTCTGATTTATTCTAGAAGTGAGGAAGAACATGCCGGCCACATACGCGAGGTGCTGGAGACACTTAGGAGAGAGAAGTTGTATGCCAAATTCTCCAAGTGTGCTTTCTGGTTGCGTGAGGTTCAATTTTTGCGGCATGTCGTTAATGCTGAAAGGGATAATGGTAGACCCGGCAAAGGTTGAGTCATGATGCAATAGAAGTCTCCTCAGAAGCCATCCGAGATTCGTAGCTTCTTGGGATTGGCAGGCTACTACAGGAGGTTTATTCAAGAATTTTCCAAGATAGCCTCGCCTTTGACAAAATTGACTCGTAAGGACGTGAAGTTCGTGTGGGGTCGAGAACAGAAGGATGCCTTTGAGGAGTTGAAGACGAGACTAACACAAGATCCTGTCTTGACATTGCCCAAGGGAAATAAAGACTTAGTGGTCTATTCGGATGCATCTTATTCTGGGCTAGGATGCGTGTTGATGCAACGCGAAAGGGTAATAGCTTATGCATCTCGACAACTGAAGACCCACGAAGTCAACTATCCCACGCACGATCTAGAACTAGCTACGGTGGTTTCCGCGTTGATTATTTGATGGCACTATTTATACGGGACGAAGTGCACCATCTTCACAGACCACAAAAGCCTGAAGTACTTCTTCGAGCAAAAGGACCTGAACATGAGGAAGAGGCGATGGTTGGAGCTCATAAAGGATAACGATTGTGAAATCTATTACCATCCGGGCAAGGCCAACGTGGTGCAGATGTCCTTAGCCGAAAGGAAAGGCCCGAGCCGATCCGGGTGAAGGCTTATCAGCTAATTATGACCTCTGACATGATGACGCAGGTTAAGGAATTTCAAGACGAGGCTTTGAAAGAAGATCGTCTTAACACCGAAAGGATGAGAGGTCTAGTTACGAAATTGGGTGAGAACACTCTTAGTGTTAAGACCCGATTTGGACGAATGTGGATTTCTCGATACGGGGATCTACGTGGAAAGATTATGGACGAGGCCCATAAGACTCGATACTCCATTCATCCCGATGCTACCAAGATGTATCATGATATGAAGAAAGATTACTAGTGGCCGGGTATGAAGCGCGACGTAGCGGAGTATGTGAGTAAATTCCTTACCTGTTTACAAGTAAAGACGGAACACCAGAAGCCATACGGGAAAATCCAACCGTTGGATATACCCGAGTGGAAGTGGAAGCACATCACTATGGACTTCATTACGAAGCTACCACGCACCCCGAAAGGGTATGACACTATATGGGTGGTAGTTGATCGTTTGACGAATAGTGCTCACTTCCTACCGATCCGAGAGACGTATTCTTCTGAGAGACTCGTGGATCTATTCGTCAAGGAGATTGTGGCTCGTCATGGTGTGCCGGTGTCTATTGTGTCTGATCGCGACACCCGGTTTACATCCAAGTTTTGGAAGAAATTCCATGATGCGATGGGGACGAGACTACATATCAGCACCGCTTATCACCCTCAGAGGGACGGTCAGTCTGAGAGGACGATCCAGACACTCGAGGACATGCTTTAAGCGTGCGTGGTCGATTTTGGAGGAAGTTGGGATGACCACCTGATGTTGGCAGAATTCTTGTACAACAGTTATCATGCCAGGATTGGCATGCCACCCTACGAGATGCTATACGGTAGGAGATGTAGGACGCCCATATGTTGGGGAGACATTAGGCAGAAAGACCTGGGAGGTGTCGAGGTGATCGAAGCTACGACTGAGAAGTTGGAAAAGATCAAAGCCTTCATGAAGACGGCGAAAGATAGACAAAAGTCGTATGCTGACAAGAGGCAAGACCGATAGAATTCAAGGTTGGCGACCGAGTCATGTTGAAGGTCTAACCTTGGAAAGGAATTATCCGATTCAGGAAACAAGGTAAGTTAAGCCCGAGATACATAGGACCTTTCCGAATAATCGCACGAGTAAGAGAGGTGGCCTATCGACTTGGGTTGCCAGATGAGTTAAGTGGAATTCATCCCACATTCCATGTATCTCATCTGAGAAAGTTCTTAGCTCACGAAGACATGGTTGTACCACTGGAGGATATCGAGGTGGATGAACAACTCAATTACGTAGAGCAACCAGTGGCAATCATTGATCGTAAGGAGAAGAGGTTAAGGGATAAAGTGGTTCCTCTTGTGCGTGTACAGTGGAAGCACAGAAAGGGATCGAAGTCTACGTGGGAGGCTGAGGAGGAGATGAGACAGCATTACACGCGTCTGTTCGAGGAGTAACAGGTTTCGAGGACGAAACCTTTATAAGAGGGGTGGACTGTAACACCCGGTTATTTTCTTTAGATACAAAGAAATAATAAAAGTAAAGGAAAAGAAGGAAATGTAATTTAACCCAAGAAGAAGGGTTAAATATGTCTAAAAGGACAAAACTTTGGGAAGTTGGTGAATAAAGCAACATGGCCGCCCATGCCATGTTACTTTTCGCGTATCATTCGGATTTTTAGAGAGAGAAAAAGCAGAAGCTCTCGGATATTTGAAGAACAAGAAGAAGAAGTCGAAGTTAAGGTAAGATCTAGTGTTTTTAAGTTGTTCTCGGCTAGAATTAGCCTCGGTTATGTGCTTACATGTGTTATATGTGTTCGAATGTGTGTTTGGTGTGTTTCTAGGTGTTAGAATCACCTGAGAAGCTCAAGTGAGAAGTTTAAACTTGAGGAATTTAAACATGAGGAACAACAAAGGTGAGTTTTAGACCCTGTAATTTTACATGTTTTAACTACTTTTGGTGCTGAAAATGTATGTAAAACCGTTTTTACAAATTCATTTTAAACACCCGTATGTATCTATGTGTGTATGATAATGTTCCTATGGTGCTTATGTGTTAGTTTTACTTAGGGTAGTGTTATTAAGCCTAGAACAAGTAAGAAAAGTGATTTGAATTGATAATATGTTCAGAATATGCTAAACAAGTTGCCCATGCGTCTGAACAGGACCCCAACCGCCTAGGATTTGCCTTAGAAAGTTTAAGTAGGCCCAAAACGTCTAAACAGGACCCAACCGCCTAAACAGTGTCCCAACCGTCTAGAAATGCCTTAGAAAATTTCAAGTGTTAGCCCATGCGTCTGAACAGTAGCCCATGCGTCTAAGAATTTGACTTAGACGCCTAAGTGAAGGACAAACGTCCAAATAGTGCCCATGCGTTTGGGATTCCCAAAACGTCTGTGTTGAACCGTTTGAATAGGGCCCATGCGCCTAAACAGGCCCATGCGTCTAAGTGAAAAAGATACTAAGTTAAGTCCAGACGTCTGCATAGTGGCAAAACGCCTGAACAGGGCAGAAGCGCCCAAACAGTGTCAATGCGTCTAGAACACTTAGAGTATTTTCTGAAATTTTGAGCAGAACAGAATCATTAGAGTTTGACCCAAGTTTGAATTAGGATTTTTAATTGTTATTATATTTGCATTATTATAAGTTGTTTCTATGATCATAATGATTATTATTGTGTGACCTATGTGGTGTGCATATGATCATAAATGCAAGTATTATCTTTAACAAAGTGAAAGAGAAATAACCAAGAGAAGTGGAACTTAATTAAAGAGTTAACAAGTCTTGCAAGCTTATAGGAGGTGCACGACCATGTTGTCATTAGCTCAACTGTGATGCGGGTTAGCTACCCCTTATGCTCACAGGCCAATCAATTGAGATTGGCGGACCTTTGTAGCATGCCCTAGGTGACTGGGCTGACCTTTTTGCAGTAATTCAGAATATAGACTGGAGGGGGCCCAGCACCAGTTTCTCCACGCACATAGTTTAGGGTATTGCTCATTGGTCCACATAGACAGTGAAAGATAAAGTTAAAAGAGTACAAAATAAACAAGGTATACAGTACAGAAGAGAACATTTCCTTGTTGTATAGTTAATGCGTGCTCACGTACAAAGAGTAAGAGATGTAATTTTACATAAAGAGTATTTTCATATATATATACACTACACAAGGTAATTTAATACTTTTAAAACTAGAACTCACTCAGCAACGCTGACTTTTTTTACATTTTCAGTTGGCAGGTAATTTATTGCTGAGGATGGCACGAGGGTGAAGCTACTCGGCAGGAAAAAACTGACATCCATTCCTATGACATGATTTTGTTGTTTTGTAATGCAATTAAACAATCTTTTGGTAACTTGAATGTTATTGTATTGCTTAACAACAGTATCTTTTAGTAATAGAGAATGGCTTTTGCTGCTGAAATTCCGTTATGCATTTTATTAATTGGATATTAATTTGTTTATATGCCATGAATGACCAATTATGAGGTGGCCGGGAACGGGGCCTTACATACCAGTTAACCAAAGTTAATCATTCCTAAAGATTGGACTATGAAGTTAAATCTGGAAGGATCAAACGCCTTAGGATACCAAAGACCAAGTATTGGTTGACCCTTGAGATACTTGAAAATCCGCTTAACAGCTTTCATATGAGATTCCTTTGGATTACTCTGATAACATGCACACTGACAATGAGGGAACATGATGTCCAGTCTGCTTGCAGTAAGATACATCAGAGAGCCGATCATTGATCTATACATATATTGATCCACATCTTCTCCCGTGAGATCTGGAGTCAAAGTTGGATGAGAAGGCATAGGAGTTGGAGCTGTCTTGGAGTCTTGAAACTTGTATTTATCAAGTATAGTATGGATATACTTTCCTTGATGAATCAATATACCCTTATCATCTGTTTAACTTGGATGCCCAAGAAGAATGATATCTCTCCAAGTGAACTCATCTCGAATTTCTTCTTCATCATAGCTTCAAATTCCTTACACATATCATCGTTGGTAGATCCAAAGATAATATCATCGACATAAACTTGAACGAGAATCAGATCATCACCAGTCTTCCTTATGAATAATATTTGATCAATAGCACCTCTTGTATACCCATTTGCAAGAAAATGTTCAGTGAGAGTAGCATACCAAGCACGAGGTGCTTGATGTAAGCCATAAAGTGCTTTATCTAACTTGTAGACATAGTCAGGATGATCTGGATCTTCAAACCCTGGTGTTTAATAAGCATAGGTTTCCTCTTTAATCTCACCATACAAAAAGGCAGTTTTGACATCTATCTGATAAACTTTGAAGTTCTTATATGAAGCAAAAGCCAAAAATATCCATATAGCTTCAAGTCTTGCAACCGGAGCATATACTTCATTATAATCAAGCCCTTAAATTTGATAGAATCCTTATACAACAAGTTTGGACTTGTAGCGAATAATCACATCTTTCTCATTCGTCTTATTCTTGAATGTCCATTTCGTTCTGATTGGAAACTTGCTCTTTTGTAGTTCACACAGATGCCAAACTTTAAGCTTTTTGATTATATCAACTCGTCTTACATAGCCTCTACCCAACTGTTTTCTTTCAATGTCATTTCAACGTTCTTTGGCACTATTTAAGAAATAAAATAGGAATACAAGCATGTACTTATTGCTCAAGAATGACTTCGAGTCTGAATGCCTGTGATAATGGACCAATAATGGCTTCAGTTGGATGATCCTTATGAACTCTCAGCTAAGGAATGACATCTTCAGATATAACTTCTTCAAAGTTAGACATATGACCGACTGGTTCTTCAACATTGTTTCCTCCGTCAGGTTGAAACATAATATCTTCCTCTTGATGACTATCATTATCAACAGAAAAATCATCAAATGGAACTTGAATGATATCAATATGATCATCTTGTGTAGAAGAATAACTTTGATCGGATACTTGTGGAGCTTGCTTAACTATATGATCAGTCTGAATGACATTAGATTTTGAAACCTGTGGAGCAGCTGTACTTGGTGTAGAAGCAGGTATGTCGGACGATATTCCTTGTGCTTGAGATGAATTGGATCCAAAATCATCAGCAAACAAATCCTGAATAGATGCTGTCAAAGGAGTACAGGCTGTAGAAACAACAGGCAAACGATTAAATGTTTCAAATAATGAACCATAATCATAAACCCATGAGGGTGCAGAACTGCATCACTTTTGTTAGACTCATGCCAATCAATATTAAATGCTTTAATTATTTGTTTTGATCTTTTATTATAAACCCTATATGCAACTTTATTGGCTGAGTAACCAAAAACATAACATTCATCAGCTTTTTTTTATCAAACTTGGATTTTGAATCAGATGTGTTTAAGAGTGTACAACAACATCCAAAAGTTTTGAAATATTTGACTTTAGGTTCATGTTTGAAAAATATTTCATAGGGAGTCTTATTTTATTGTTTATTGATTAGAACATGATTCTGAACATAACAAGTAGTGTTAACAGCTTCAGCCCAAAAGAATGAAGGTAATTTAGCTAGTGATAACATGGTTCTTGCAGGTTCAATTAATGTCCTATTTCATCTTTCAGCAACTGCATTTGGTTATGGAGTTCCTACTGAATTGAATTGCCTTGCTATCCCCTTTGAATCACAAAATTCAGTCAATGTCCGATTACAGAATTCAGTGCCATTATCACTCCGAATGCATTTGAATGCATTTGGTTATGGAGTTCCTTGCTATCCCCTTTCAAAGGAAGACCAACTACATGATTACCTTTAACCAACTTGTTCATATTTTTAATGATTGCATGGCCAAGACGATGATGCCATAACAATGCGTCACTCTCCGAGGCTTTAGACAACAAACATGACGTAGTTACAAATGAATGAGATCCGTTCATGTCAAGTAAATATGTGCCTTTGTCTCTCAGAGTTCTCAATAAGATCCATTCATCAGGTATTACAAATTCAGGTTTTAGAATTAAACATTCTTTATTAGTGAAATGGGTGGAATTTGTTCGTCACAGATTTGAGAGACACTTAACAAATTATGTTTTAGTTGCTCTACAAAGTTGACATCTTTAAAACTTAATACACCATTTGACACTGTACCTTTCTTTCTAATCTTTCCTCCTTTCTCTCCAGCAAAAATAATATATCCTTTGTTATATGGTTTGATGTTGTATAGCAGATATATATTACCAGTCATGTGCCTTGAACATCCACTGTGAACATGCCATACACTGTTGATGTTGGGTCTTGGATGTTCCTGCATAAATGAAATATTCATCCATTTTTAGGAACCCAAGCCATGGTTGACTTGAGTACATCATTTTCATCTATATATGATACAGATTTCAGTATCATATCTGTTTTATCATTGAAGATGTAATCTTCAACAATATCAGGTTATGGTTCCTTTTCTTTTATTATTTATTTCTGAATTGGTTTGACCAAATTTGAAACCAATTCCTCAACAGGACTTTATGGAGAAGTTGGATTGTCATCATTAACACATAAAGGTTTCTTCTTTGTAGTTTCCTTTTGCAAAGTTATATTTGGATGATCATTTCTTTTATCAATAAACAATTGATTCAAATTTCTTTTAAACTTTGCTTTAAGAAAGAATTGTTTTCTATTATTAGTAATAGAATCATGAAACCTTTGTTTACTTGTTAATGTTTTATGATTGACAATTCCTAGCCACATGATTAGGCTTTCCATAAACATAACAACACATAGTTTGATACACATTTTGCTCTCAGGTCGTTTTCTCAAACTGTTGATGATAACTTTTATAGTTATCATAGAATCTGGCTTTAGTATGTCTTTGGCCAAAAGATTCTTTAACAATCTCTCATTTTCCTTGTTCTTTGGAATTTTTCCTAAGAGATTGAATATCTTTAGTTGCTAACGAGTCTTTTGTTTGAACTTTTTCTTTATGACTTGAAAGTACAGGAGTAGGACCAGTGTCTTTTGTACCTGTGCTACAAACTTCTTGTTTCATAGAATTAGCAATAATAGGAGATTTATTTTTAAAGAAACTTTCATTAGTTTCTTTAAAAATATATTCTTCTTTATCAATGTTGCCTTTTGAAACAAATCTGTTCTTGCAATCAGTTTTCAAGTCAGATATAGATGTTGTGACCCTCTTTCTTTCTTTGGTCTTATACTTAATTTTTTACTTAAGTTTCTTTTCTTTGTTTGAAAACTTTAAACAATCATTTGAAACAAAAGAAACTTCTGAACTTTTATTGATATTTGATGATGAATTACAAACATGATTTTCATTACAAGTTTTATTTCCTCAAAAACTAAATCATCATCACTCTCCAACTCTTCAACCAACCCGTCTTTCTTCATATTTTTTGCAAAAGAATTATCATGGTTATTTTTAATTGTAATTTTTATGATAGGTTCAACAGTTAATGACACATTGACTAAAGGTGTTAGTTGAAAACCTAAACCATAGGTCTATTCATCATAATTGTTAATTGATGAAGGCAATGAAGAATAGTCATGATTAATTGGTGGTGCAATATTAGAATATCCAACTCCACCTTTACCATCATTAATCTTTTATGTCATTTGAGATTTGATAATACCTTCAAGCATGTTTGAAGATATTTCAAATTTCTTAACCCTTAATTTAGTAGATAAGAGTTCACTGTTTAGTTTACTGATTTCCAAGGATAGCTCATTGTTACGTGTTGTGAAATCATTTATGTTACAATCATTGTCATAAAGATATAATTTTAATTGCTAAATTGATTTATTTAAACCATCTATCTTTTCTTTAAAAAATTTCTTATCAGGTTTATATTTACGAGCTTGACATTGAAGACCCTCAACTTCTAAGATCAGATGCTTGTTGTGAACTCTATATCTTTGTAACTTTTCAATGCATTCATTAGAACAAATAGAAATGTATACCTCATTAATCTTAGCTCTACTCTTTGTCTCTTCATGGACCACATTCACCATCAAGGCCTTTTACACAAGTCTTTCTGCTACAAGCGCTGGAGTAGTCTCACCAACATGTTCTTTCAAATCATAAGCAGAAGCTGGAGTAATCTCAATAGCTGTATTCTTCCTTCCTTCAGCATCTGGAGTAACCTTAATAGCTTGATCTTTCTCTTCAATAATTTGGACTAGAGTAAGCTCAATAGTCACTTCTTCTTTGAGTTCAACATGAGCTGGAATAATCTCAACAACTATTTCAACATAGTTTTTCTCATCATAAACTTTCTCATCTTCACAGTTTACTTCTTCCACCTTTTCCTCTTCCATTTCCTTCATATTCCCAGCCTTAACACATTCTTTTTCAGCAAATACACTGTCCAACAAATCAAAAGACATAAACTCAGCAAGTAGATTGTCATTACCATGCTCCTCTTTAGTTTTGATCTCAGCCAACAAAGCCGTGGTAACCTTGATATCAAGAATCTCTAATTGATCGGACCAATCATACTTTTCATTAGTTTGTGATACCAAAGCTTTGTTCTTTGATATACCGGCTTGATCAGTCTTTGTCTCCACCTCTACTGTCACCATCTTCTTCCCAGTATCAGATTGACCAGCCCTTCTCTCAGTGCATTCTCTAGCAAAGTGACTAGGTTTGTTAGAGTTATAACATCTCAAACTAGACTTGTCAAACCCTATCTTGCTAGAGTTGTTCAATCCAAACACTTTCCTGCCAGTTCTTTGTGCAAATTTCTTGGCACGATACACCACTATAGTCATCTGATATTTGATGTCATTTTCTTCAAAATCATCAGGATTTACTTGTTGTAGATCATCAACCATGATATTAGGTGTATTGAGTCTATCGATAGAGAAAGCTTTATAACTATTCATGAATGAGGTGAATAAAGCAAGGTGCTCTTCTGCAATCTGAATGGTCTGTTTACTAGATTGGGAATTAATAACAAATGCTTGTTATGATGGTTGAGCAGCTTGAATTTGAGTATAGGATTAAGATTGGGATTGGATTGAAGGTTGGACATAAGAACTTTGATGTGAGGCATGAATTTAAGAGAAAGATTGGGGCAAGATTTGATCATTTATAGTTGAATTAATAGTAGGAGTTAGCTGTTGTTGTTACTGACATAGTTGAGAGCAGGTAACATAGTAATTAGGATTACTAGCCATTTTGGCATATAGTACCGATGCTTCAGCTCCTATAGTATTCATGTAATTTGCAGCCCTCTGCTTATCATCCATATCATAAGATTTGATGGTTGATATAAAATTACTGAGTGTCAAAGTAAACAAGTCCTTGGGTCTCTTTATAGTAGTGCAATTTTTGTTCCAGGTATACGGTAGAGAATTTAACAGCTTTTTGTTAACTGCTGTATTCTCCAAGATAATTCCTACACGCTTTATTTTTGTGATCAGCTTCACAAATATTTACATGTGTGCCTCCAATGTTTCACCCAATGTATGATTAAACATGTTAAACTCTTAGTTTTACATATCTTTCCTGCTTTCGCTCATATCCTTATTCCCCATAATCTATTCTTCCATGGCATCCCACAAATCTTTATCCTTGGTAAAGTCTTTGAACTTTTGTGCTATCTCGGTGGTCAATGCCATTATGATAGCAGCATAGGCTTTGTTGTCAAGCTCTGTCTTCTTCATATCCTCCTCATCCCATAAGTGTTAGATTTAGGAACCAAATCAACATTATCATTTTTATAAGCCGGAATATATGGACTTTGTTTGATTGATCGCATCATCCGGGGTTCCATATAAATGACATGGTTCTCAAACCTAAATTCCCAGCTAGGGTAGTCTCTTCGCTGAGCAGTCTTGGTGGCTTGGTGCTTGTGCCAATCTCATTATCAAGATTCAGTGTAGCAGTAACGTGCTTAAGATTGGCCATTTTTCTCAGTCAGAAATCAGTTTTCAGATAAACTTCAAACTCAAAAGTTCTCTCGTGAATAGCAGACTTATCGCACGAAAGCTTCAAGTTCTCACGCGAAACTATCTAAGTTCTCACGAGGAAACTTTTGTAACTGAATTTTGTGAAAGGTGCAAGTTGTCACGCGAAAGGAATCTTTTTGTAACAAACTTTTGTAACAAACTTAAGTTTTCGCACGAAAATCAAGTTTTCACCAAAAAACAGGAAGTTTTCGCCTGCCTTGTTCTTTGTAATTTGACTGTTTCAGCTCTAATTTTTCACCAAAATTATCAAAATTAGATTAGTCAAATGTTCAATTAGTGATTTAGGTTCAATTATGATCCTAATTGTCCCTAATTGAGTTAATTAATCGCTTTTTAAGCTCCATAGATCACCAAACGATGAATATCATGTCTAACATCTTCATAGTCTTCTAATGATCAAATTTGGCAGAAATCAAGTAGAATTACTTCAATTTGTGATGAAATCAACCTCACGAACTTCTCAAAAAACACTCCTTTAAACTTCAATCAATCGACCAAGAGTATACTAAGTTCTGATACCAATTGTAAGGATCAACACATTACAATGACCGATCTCGTAATGAATACATGGAATATAGACATTACGGATTGGATTGAACAATTGAAGAACAATAAACACAATCTAAATAACTTCGAAATAACATTGCTCTCTGATTTAAGAAGTGTTACACGAAATCTGAAATCAGGAAATATGACAAAAGCACTAATTATTACAAAACACAAACTCTATATATATAATAATCAAGAGTTCTCGCGCTAGTACTATGTTCTCGCGCGACAAGTAGTAGTCGCGCGAGAACCTAGTTGTAGCACGGTAACTTGGCTTCTTGCGTGGCTTCGAATTTTTGTCTTCATCGTGATATGATTTTCTGAGCCTCTTGGTTCAACCCCTACAGATTTCATGATAATGAATGCAGAATGTAAACAATCACGGATTAAAAAGAAGTAATATCAATCACTCATACACACAAGTAAATAAACTTCAAATATATTGCCCTCTGATTTGATTGTATTACAAAACATATGAAATTAGGAAATTGAACAAAAGCTACTAATTACAAAGACTAACCTTCTATATATAGACAAAAGAAGTTCTCGCGTGAAAACACCAGTTCTCGCACGACTAGTAGTTATCACGCGAGTAAAAATTTTCACGCGGTAACTTTAGGTTCTGACGTGACTTTACTCTTGATCTTCATCTTGATTTGATTTCCCGAGCCTCTAGGTTCCACTCATACAATCTCCCTCTAGGCTTGGTAAATCAATGTTATTAGAAGTCCACATCTTTAACCTTGTAATTGCCTCCATATGCGTACATTTTGTTATCCAGGGCCTTCATAATAAACCAACCAAACTGTGCTGCTAAAAGATGAACAGATTCATCAGCTACAATATGACATGCCTGCAGCCTCATCAGATCTTCTCTTCCAAACTTGAGCAAATCCACAGGGTCGATGATATGGAATTCTTTATCAACATAGTGTATAATAGCATGTCCAGTTTCTTTCTCATAACTCCACCACATGAGCTTTACACATTTTGCTCTCGATTTATTTTCTTAAACTATTGATGACAGCTTCCATGGTTATTATAGAATCTGGCTTTAGTATGTCTTTGGCCTATAGATTCATTAACAGTCTCTCGTGTTCCTTCCTCAAATTGGACTTGTCAAACCCGATCTTACTGGAGTTGTTCAGACCAAACACTTTTTTGCCTATTCTCCTTGCAAAGTTCTTGGCTTTATACACCACCATAGCCATCTAATATTTAATGTCATTATCTTCTATATCATCGAGATTAACTTGCTAAAAGTCATCAACCAAAATGTTTGGTGCACTGAGCCTTCCTGGAGAAAAGGCTTCATAACTATTCATGAAAGTGGTAAATACAGCCAGATGCTCTTCAGCTATTTGAATTGTTTGCTTTGTGGGTTGAGAATTCACAACAAAAGTTTGTTGTGTTAGTTGAGCAGCTTGAATCTGAGGATAGGTTTGAGATTGGGATTGAATTGAAGGTTGGACATAGGAACTTTGATGAGTAGCTTGATAGTAAGGTAAGGATTAGGGCAAGATTTGATCTTTGATGGTTGGATTAGCAAAAGTTGTTAGCTGTTGTTGTTGTTGACATAATTGAGAGTAGCTGACATAGTAATTAGGATTACTAGCCATTTTGGCATACAGTGTTGATGCTTCAGATCCTATGGCGTTAATATAATTTGCAGCCCTTGGCTTATCATCCATATCATAAGATTTGATAGTTGAGATGAGATCACTGAGTGTTAAGGTGAACAAGTCCTTGGTTCTCTTGATAGTAGTGCAGTTGTTGTTCCAGCTATAAGGTAGAGAATTTAACAGCTTTTGGTTAACTACTATATTCTATAAGATAATTCCTGCACTCTTAATTTTTGTGATCAGCTTCACAAATCTAGACATCTGTGCCTCCAAGGTTTCACCAAGTATATGATTAAACATATTAAACTCTTGGTTAAATATTTCTTTCATGCTTTCTCTTATATCCTTATTGCCCATGATGTGTTCCTCTATTGCATCCAATAAATCCTTAGCCTTAGTAAAATATTTAAATTTTTATGCTATTTCAGCGGTCAAAGCCATAGTGATAGCAGCATAGGCTTTGTCATCAAGCTCCTTCTTCTTTATATCCTCCTCGTCCCACAAATGTTCTGGTTTAGGAACCAAATCACCTTTATCATTCTTATACACTGGAATGTATGGACCTTGCTTAATTGATCTCATCATCCGGGGTTCAGTGTACATGACATGGTTCTCAAACCTAAAAGCCCTATTCGGATAGTCTTCTTCACTGAGCAGTCATGGTGGCTTAGTGCTGGTACAAATCTCATTGTTGAGATTTAGTGTAACATTAATGTGCTTTAGGTTTGCCATCTTCCTCACTTTAAAAACAACTTTCAAAAAAATTCTTGAAATTTGAAGTTTTCACACGAATACACAAGTTTTCATGCGAAATCACACCAAGTTTTCGCGTGGCAACTTCTGTAGCTGAATTTTGCGAAAACCACAAGTTCTCGTGCACAAGGAATCTTTCTGTAACAAACATTTGCAAAGTAGAACTTTTCACGTGAATATTCACTTTTCGCACAAGTTATTCAACTTTTCGCCTGATCCATTTGTGTAATTTTTCAAGTTTTTCAGCTTCACTTTTTCACCAAATTGATTAAAATTTGATTAATTAAGTGTTCAATTAGTGATTTAGATTGAATTAAGATCCTAATTGTCTCTAATTGATTCAATTAATCTCGTTTTAAGCTCAAAAGATCACCAAATCAATGAACATCTAATTTAGCAGCGTCATAATCTTCAAAATGATCAATCTCAGTAGAAATCAAACAAAATACTTCAAATTATGACGAATTCAACCTCATGAACACTTCAATAACACTTCTTCAATCTCCAATCAATTGATCTAGAACATACCAAGCTCTGATACCAAGTGTAAGGATTGTTACAATATAAGATTGATCTCGTGATAATGAATGCGGAATGTAAATAATCATGGATTAAGAAGAAGTAATATCAAACACTCATACACACATGTAAACAAATTTCAAATTATATTGCTCTCTAATTTGAATGTATTACAAAACGTATGAAATCAGGAAATTGAACAAAAGCTACTAATTACGAAGACTAAACTTCTATATCTAGACAAAAGAAGTTCTCGCGTGAAAAGACAAGTTCTCGCACGACTAGTAGTTGTTGCGCGAGTAACAGTTTTCGCACGGTAACTTTAGGTTCTCGCGTGCCTTTGATCTTGATCTTCATTTTGATTTGATTTCCCGAGCCTCTAGGTTCAACCCCTACAAAAACTCTTAGAATTTGTTATCGGCGATAAAATCTCATCAAAGGTTGTACCTTGTAAAGGCGTAATTATATTTATATAGATATGTATATACTTATGTGTATACATATAGATACAAATATATGTATGTATACACACAGGATAAAGTTTTTTGCTTTTAAATATAAGTAAATGATTTAATTATAATATATATATATATATATATATGTGTGTGTGTGTGTGTGTGTGTGTGTATGTGTGTGTGTGTGTATATATATATATATAATATGCATACACACATATACACACACACTAGTGAAAATGCACGCGCGTTACGGTGGTAAAGTTGTTGTGTGATTTTTTAGGAATTCGATTTTAGTCAGTATCGGCTTGGTACGTTATGACGTAAATTAAAAATTAAAATGTAATTATTGAAAAAATTGAATGAAAGAAAACAATTACCTATATCATAAATGTCTTTAATACAACTATATTATACCAACAAGACTAGTGAAAGTATGGGTGCTATTTGTGGTCGTAAATCACTAATTACCTAGATTCTAGGGGGTTTCTTTTTATGAATGTAGGTTAGAGTTTTATGATTATTGGAGGCAGCTTCTGGTGGTAAGTTGTATAGACTGGAGAAAGTAAATGGAGAAATTATCATCATAAATTACCATCTTGATTGTTATTAGGTTGATAACAATAGTACGGGGAAGGGGAAGAGGGATGAATGCTTAATCGCAATGAATGAAGGGTATTGAAAGTAATTGTCGGTTTTGTTTGGCCACGTGTACATGTTTTAGCATTTGTATTATAAGAATCATATGTTATACTTTATTGTAAGGGCATAAATGAAACAAAATAGTTATTTTTTTAAATTTAAGCATACCTTTCCATATAGTTGTCTTAATCCATATGTAAAACTACCATTCTATACTCCTTTCATTTTTATTGTAAAATATATAGTTAAATATTAAAATTATTGAACTCTCAATATGCCCTTATAAAAATATTATTATTATAGTTGTTATAAATATGAAGATATATATGAGTTATAATCTTAAATATTTAAATAAAATAATACTTAATTTAAATAGTATTTAGTTATAAAAATATAATTAGTAAATATAAATTTAAATGTTAATTTATAATATCATAAATAAAATAAAATTTTATTAAGTGAATTAAATAATGTCATATTATTAAATAATGTATTAATAATATTTATTAAATACATAAAAGAGACAATGTTAAAAGTGTCAAAGTATATAAAATTTAATAGATAAACTTGCCATATTGCCTGTAAAATGTCTTAAAATTTTAATAAATTGTCTATTATGCACCTTTTAAATGTCTTGCTTTTATTTGTATTTGTTGCTTTAAAGCTTCTATGTTTGATAAAATTATATCTATATCTAAAGAGATGCATTATATATTAGTATAGATATATATTATTCTGTATTGAATTAAAACAAACAAATATGAATAAATTTTGGTTATTTATAAAATTTACACATTTGTAAGTCATATTTTGATTATAGTACCTACACATAATCTACATATGTGTAGGTAATGTTTAAAAAATATTAAGAACAATTTATAAAATGTTTTTAATGTACATACCATACACATTTGTATCTAGAATAGAATTTTGAAATACTCAACCATTAATCATTTTTATAAAGGATTTCAGATTTGTTATTTGGTGTTATGAAACGTAATTCACACTACACATATAACATAAACTAAAAAGGTTATTTTGACGTGTAAGTCCTATGTAGGGTAAGGTTGAAGGACATTATAATCATAGGAGCAGTACGTGTTAGGAGGTCATATGCCACCCTTTAATTAAACCTTTATTTTTGCACCTGATGTGTTCCACGATGGGGTAGTAGGTATGTCACATATTTTTTTAAGATTTCATAAATTGCAAGGGCCCCATTATACCGAACTAAGCTTTAGTCATCTCAGAAACTATTTTGAGACGACACACTCCTACTTTGAATAATTTCTTATAAATGATGAAGAAAGTAAATAAGTTCCCATATCTCTCTATTGTAACTCTCCCTCTCTCTCTATATATATGTGTGTATATAACTTCCTGTCTCTATATCTCTCAATCTACGTGTGTTTATATCTATGTGTACATGTGTGTGTGTGTGTAGGTTATGAGTGTGGTTGTAAATGAGATGTAAAGTGAGTGCAGAGAGTTTATGAGATGAATAAGGAGGGTGAGGAGCAAGATGGAGAAGCAGGGCACGTGCATCACTAACTCATCATGCAACACTACTAGCTGCAAGCTCATAGGTTCTATTAGATCTTGTTCTATATCATGTGGCCATTTACGTATATTTCCATAACTAATGTCTATCCTATCCTTATGGTCATGGTAAGTACCTTATCCAACAAAAAACATAATTCATCCTCTTTTCCTTCATTAATCATATGTGAAATCGAAATCTGAAGTTATATAACCAAAGGTTACGAGTGATTGAAGAATCTGCGTTTGTGTATGCAATTGAGTTAGTGGTTCATGTGCCCATCTTCGCCATCATGACCACCAAACCTTTGTCCATTACAGTGGGTTGAGCTTCATTTCTTAAGGTTAGTAACTCCAGCTTTTTTAAATGGCAAATTTAATAGCTAGAATTTTTTTAAAGATAGCATAATTTTACCGCATGCGTTTTCGGAATTGGATTGTTTTATCAATAATTATGTTTGATTGGTTAATGAAGGATTTGGAATGGAAGATTTTCCATTAAATCTTATCAACTTATGAAATTTTACATTTATTTAATACATGCTGATTGAAATTTTATTAACCCATGAGATTTCACTTAAATGCCCTTAAATTACTTCTCTCTCTCAAATACAAACAACAAATGAAATTCAAGAAAATATCAGTAGAATTATATGACATCAAGCATAAAAACTATTCAGGGTTGCGATACCAATTTGTAACTTTCTTAATTCTTGTTATCAATTCATCAATCGAACAACTTGCAATATGTCAATGAAAATCAATTACAGTTTCTATGAATTCTAATTTCTTTCACACATTCTATTTTCTTAAAATACAATCGATTCAAATAGATCCTTTGTTATATGCTATGCTGCTCTAATAATCATATTCCGTGCATTGTAAACAACACTATATTGGTAAATAGTATTTTTTAACAACACAGTTTTGAGAAAAAAATCAATTTAATACGTATACCTGACAAGTTAACTTTAGCAAGTCAAGTTGTTATATAAAGTTTATGTCAAATAGAAAGAAACCTTGTTATTATTTGGTATAAGTATGTACTAAAAATCATCTTCCTGTTATTATTAGTAGTTATAAAAATGCAGTAAAGATCACTTTCTTGCTTTAATTATGTGGTAAAAATCATTTTTTTTAACGACAAATGTATCATACTCTTACATCAAGTTGCACTATGTCTAGGTTTGAAAGCAGTACCTCCTCTTTAAGAGACAAAGTCTCTACCAAATAAGCTAGCTCCACATTGGCTATTAGGAATCATAAGCATGTTGTAAAAATCATTTTCTTGTTATTATTGGGAATTGTATGTATTAAAGAGGTGGGTTGGACATCAATATGTAGGAGGGGACTCACTTTTATGGTGACATATGAACACTGTCGTTAAATTGTAATGATTACCTTCATAGCTTTTGTAGCAATTGTCATATCACCAATATAATTGTAAGATGCATGGTGAATGATGATGGTAAAAATTTTTATAAACCTACAGTGTATATATTATTGAAAACAACTTTAAGGTATTGTACAGTTTACAATGATCCATTTTCCTCGTTGATATTTCCAGGCTGAGTATTTTTTGCTGATTTTTTGATGGCATTCAAATCAGCTCTCCTATATTTTTTCTTATATAACCTAAGAAAAATCTAACTTTACTTTTATATGAGGTGTATCTTTTCTATATATGTTCATTCCCTGTATATTTTAGAGGAAATTATAACAATACATCATATTTAAGGGGACGCTATTCATCCTCATATTATCTTGTTAATATTACTTATGAGTGATTGTTAGTAAAAAAATAGAGAAAATATAGTACCAAATAAATAAAGAAATATTAATTTTACTACAATAAACTTTTATGGAGAATTAGATGTGGAAGGTTTTTAAAATATGAGAGAAAATAAAAAAAATATTTTTAGTTAAATTGTAGAAAATTGGATGGGAAATGTACTCTGAATGGTGTTACCTCTAATATCCTGACATAAAAAGAACAATATGAATCAGCCTAAGTCTGATGAATAGACTAAAGTTCTTCTTCTATGTTTGAAGACTAAATTTTCACATTAAAATTAATATTTTACTTAAGATTGTGTCTTTATGCAAACCTTGATTTCTTTAGTTAAAAACATTTATTGATGATTTCTTAGAACTAGATAATTTTGCTTTTATTTATGATAGTTGATAGGTTTGTATAATTGTATAAGATCTTTAACAGAAACCAATTATGGTAAAATATTTATAAATACTTAATTAATTTAGTGTATGTGAGTTTACCCTGTAAATTAATAATAGATATCTTTGGAACTATTTAACAAAGGTATCTTTAATTTTCAAAATGTGCATTATGCCTTATTCTAAAATGTAATGCTTAAGTGTAAAAGTAAAAAAGTTTTATTATGGAATCCTTTAAGAAAAGGAGAACTCAATAATATAATAATGAAACGAATGAATCTCATCACTATCAAGGATTGTGTAACAAATGAACTAGTCAAAAGTGACCCAAATAGTATAACAATTGAATGTCTCCATTAAGAAAATAAAGGGATAAAACCGAACATAAAAGTGGAATTGGACATAACAAATCCTAACAATGGTTAAACTAACCCTCCCGTATGTCACACCATCCCTCTAGTTTTCTTTTCTTTTATCCTTTTTATTTTTTAAAATTTTATTCTTAAGATGATTGTTTCAATAAGAAGAAGAAAACAAATAAGATAAAGCTGTTAGTAAAATAGAACTAATTTTAAGGATTTAAAATATAGTTATTAAATAGATAAAAGAGTCTCCGTAAAAAGATAAAAACGTTTTATAAAAGTTAAATACAATTTTTTGAGTAAATTACAAATTTTATCTTTTAAGTATAATGTCACATCCTGGCGGAAGCGTGAAAGATGCGGGTGGGGTGTGACTTGCTTTATCAGAGTACATTAATTATAGCGAAGTAAACACAATAAATATACATACATAAAAACACAACATAAGACATGCTTTTATTTATAATATTTGGAATTACATCTTGTACATAGTTTTCAAAATTAGATGTAATTTTTCTACAACTAGACTACAACATGTCTTTAGAACCGATGGAAGTGTGCGTCAACGTACACACTACCGTCAACGATGTTAACGGTTAACGTGACACATACTCTTCCAACCACTTCTCCCCAGCCATTATGCACTTCAAAGCTAAAATTAAAAGAGTTACTCATTGGCTCCTGAAAAAGCATACTTAAACCAGTCAACAAAAAGTTGGTGAGAACATAGATTTATATCTAAACAAAATATTTTGTTGATGTAACAATTACAACCAAACCTGCTCACAACATAATCATACTGTCCGAAATAATTCACAAAGCCAGATAATATTATATCTCAACCCTTATTCGGTTAGGTGCAGGAAAATAGCAGCAACACTCATCCTGTTGGTGCAAATATTCTCCTAAGTAGCGCTACTAATATTATCGGACGGTTACTCATTCGAATTAATGGTTGTATCACAAATGACAGTAAGTATCAAAATATTTTCAAAATAATACATCAACCCAAATTAGTATGCTTTTTCCCCCAAAAACTTTATGAATACCAAATGGTCAAAAATGGGGCTATGAATCTCACCGTGTCTCCAAACTTGAACCTATAAAATAGTTCACAGTAATAGATATAATTTTCTTTAAAATTTTTAGAATCTCAGATTTAAATATCTTTTGAAAGTTCAGCTGTAAGGTAATCAAATAATATTATCACAAAATTTCCAACAATTAGTTTATTATACATAATTACTTAAAATTAGTCCAAAGTCTCCATAAATTATTAAAATTACCTACGGTTATCCAAAAATCAGAAAAAATATACAGAATGTTATATCCAAAGTTAGTAATATCCCATAAATTTTATAACATCTAACTCCTAACAGGTTGTTTTCTACAATTTTTATAATATTTCCAAAATTTATCAAAAATAGCTTCTCTAATTGATAAATTCTTAAAGTTTTACAGACAGTTTTTTATATAAAATAGAACATCATATAAATATATCAAGGTCTAACTCATAGCAGATCAGATTCTGTAAATTTTATAATAATCTTAATATTTAGAAAAAATAGCTATATAACTCCAACAATTATGAAATTAATATATTCTGTATACTTAGATTTAGTATTATATCCATGATTTTCTCAGAATTTATCATTTATTTAAATATTTATTCTGATTTTTCTACTGCAGAATACATAAAAATTTATATCTTAATTATAATAAGGAAATAAATTCTGAAATAATTCCAGAGACTTTTATACTTCACAAAGGATCATTTTGTGAGTTTATCAAAATTTTACCAAATTTATTTATATTTTTGATATTTTCTTTATTTTTCATTATCTAAAATAATTTTATATAAATTGTTTTATTTACCAAAATTTTGTCAAAGTTTCCAGAATAATATTTCAGTATAAATAAAGATTTTTCAATATTTATTCCCACAATCTCATTTTGTTTAGTATTTTTGCTTATTTTTCTTTAACATTACAAGATTTAATTTTATATTTTCAAAAGTTTCTATGTCATAACTTCTGAATTTCTAACATCTCATCCTTGATGAGAATAAAAATTTCAAGGTGTTTAAAGGCTAGTCTTGGTATATGTTTACCAAGACTTTGTTATATATGTGATTATAACACATATGTAATATTTGGTTTTTAAAACATATAGAAAGATATTACAACCTTGAATGATGAGAATGATGACCTTGATGATGTTCCTAAACCGAGGCAATTAGTTTGTGATCGTGTGATGTGTGTGGAGGTGGTGGTGAGGTTTTATCCGAGAGATGGTAATGGTGTTCTAAGGGATCGAGAGAGAGGGACAAAGGTGGTGGGTGGTGATGATTATGGATGATGATGGCGATGTTAGTTACGGTTGATGAGGGTGGTGTAGTTTGGTTGTTGTGTGAGAGCCGAGGGAGGGAGAAGCAAAGGTGATGGTGATGTTTGTGATGAGATCGAGAGACTAAGAGAGTTGGAATTAGCTTTTGATTGTGGTGTATGGATGTCCAAATGTTCCGAGAGCCTTAAAGGGTGCATGGGTCGGTTCATAGCCCTAATGAGTCACCAAGTAGTTTAGGTCCTAGCTTAGGTGAGTCATAGCCATAGGAGTGCTTAGTAATTCTATAGGTTTAGGTGGCATTTGGTGGTGAAGCTAGGTGTGTCTTAGGTGGCCGAGGGGTCTTTGGGATTTGCCACATTTATTGGATAATTATGATATTTTGGTGACTAAGGCTAGGCATGCAAGGGTGGCGGTTTCTATGGTGTGAAAGTAAGGTGGCTATGGTGTGAATGTGAGGTGGTGTTTGGTGTTGCAATAGAGCCGAGAGGTTGCCACCTCTTTGGTTGTCATAATGGGGTAATCCTAGGTGGCAAGTGGTGGTGCTAGTAGTTTTTTTTTGGTGTGGTGGTGGTTTTGGGTGATGGTTTGGGGTGGTGGTTTCGGGTGGTGGTTTGGTGGTGCTATTAACCGAGGTTTTGGGGTGGTTTGGGTGTTTGGTTTGGTGTTAGTTTTAGGTTTTTAGTTAGGGTTTTGGTTTAGTTATGTTTGTTTTAGTTTTAATTCTCTTAATATGTATATATATACATATATATATATATATAGATGTATTTATAGATATATTACATGCATAAGTGGGCTTTTGTAAACATGTATCATGGCTTTGTATAAATAGATTATACATATATGTACATGCAAAACATATATACTTGATTTTGATACATGTATGCAAGCCTACAAAATCTCCATACATGCATGCGCGAATTTCCATTATATACATGCATGTACCCTTAAATTTTCCATATACATATATGTATGCAAGCATGCATACATAAAATTGGGTATATATACATGTATGTGTGAATTTCTGATACATATACATACATGCACACGTAAGGTTTCTAATATGTATGCATGCATGCAAACATGCATACGTACATTCTATATATATACATATATACAACATGCATACGTAAATTTTCATTTATATTTGCATGTTAACATGCGTACGCACAGTTGACATAATAATAATGTACTTTATCTAATCATAACATAAATATTTTATAATAAAATTTTTAGGGTTGTCACATATAACAAAAATATTAATTTTGTTTTTAAACATTGGTAAGTATAATAAAATTTATCTTTTTCAGTTATTTTTTTTAAATACCATTTTACCGTTACCCCTTAAAGAACGAAATATGTAATTTTTATTAATCTTTTTTTTCATTTTCATTTTTATTTTATTTACTTTACTTATCTTTAATTTTTTTTTCTCTTTTCTAATCCCTTTTGCTTTTATAAACTTATTATATTTAGAATGATCACTTTTTTTTAACCCTTAAAATAACGAAATACGTTATTATTAATATTTTATTTTCTTTCTTATGTTTTTTTATTTTATTTTCTTTATGTTAGCACCTCTTAAAGATTTAACATGTTGTCTTTATTTTTATCTTTGTATTTTACTTTTGCATTGTATTTTACTTTTGCAATAGTATAGGGACTTATTGTGTAATATATGTTCCTTTAGTTTCTTTGTTTAGTATAAATAGGATTAAGTGTATTGTGTAGTTAGATGTTTTTGAACATTTCTCTCAATTGTACACTGTAATCCTTGCATCTAATCAATAGAAACTAATTTGAATCTTTGCAATTGTTGATTACTTTGTTCTTTTAATTGTTGATTGCTTAATCATAACACAAAATCGATCCATTTTGAACCTATCAAATGGTATCAGAGCCTTCGGTTCGGTGATTTGCAGCTTGAAACGACTTTTGAGTACTGCGAATCACTTGAATTTGTGTTTTTTATAGGAATTATTCAACTAATTGATGAATTCAGTTGTGTTTCATCATTTGAAACATGAATTGAATCACAATTGAGTGATTTTACACTTATAGATCTGAATTTTCATCAGATTTAAGTGCGAACTATTCTTCATTCGTTAGAAGACAAAATTCATCAAAATCATAAACTTTTGTTGTTAATTGAAGCAAAATGATGCTAAAGGATTGATATTCGATACCTTATACACTTGATTGACAAGTTTGAGATCAATAAATCAAGTTTTGAAAAGTTTGTTAAGATCAGGTTATTACGAAGAGGATGAATTAGGCGTTTGATGTGTTGAAAATTATCTGAAATTACTAAGTGTTAGGCGCATGAACACTGTTCAGATGCTTTAACACTGTGTAGGCGTTTTCAGATTGGATATTTTAACACTGTTTGAAGGCGTTTTATCACTATTTGGACGTTGTTCAGAAACTAAGTCCCAGGAGTTTTGGAACTGTTTGGACATTTGAGAACTGTTCAGACGTTTGACCACTCTTTGGACGTTTCAGAACTGTTCAGGTGTTTCTAAGCTTTGAAGTTTCAGAAATACACTAAGGCATTCCCTGAGGCGTTTCAAAGTCAAAGTGGGCACTTATATACTATTCAGACGCATCAGAATCAAACTTTTCTTTCAACACTTAGAAAATTTTTCAAAAATCTAAAATCCAAAAACATTTTTGCTTTATTTCATTTTAAATCAAAAACAACAAAAATATTATATTTTCATAAATTCAAAATTTAAAAATGGTTAAGTTTGAAGATTCTGAGAATCGTGTACCAAAGTTGAAGAACATAGCAGACTTCAAGAACTGGTCACTCAGGCTGAAGCACCATCTGAATTCTATAGATACTGATATATGGAAATCTATTGAGAAAGGGCCTTATATTTCTGTCACCTCTGATGGTCCAGATAGAGGTTTTGTGTATACAAAAGAGTCACAAGAACCTTATCCTGAAGATGATTTACATGGAGATGATCTGAAGAAGGTGACGAATGATATTAAGGCTTATTCACTCATGTGTAAAGAATTGCCTTTAGAAGTCCTATCAAGGCTTGAGAATTATCAAACTGGATACACAATGTACAAAGCCTTGAAAGTCATATGTGAAGGAGGAAAAGAAATTCAAGACCTTAAAAAACAAAAATTGAAAATGCAACTTGAATTGTTTGAGCATATCTCAGGAGAGACCATAAATCAAATGATGAATAGATATGTGCAACTTACATCAGAGATGTCAACTCTAGGGATTAATAGACTTCTGAATGCACTGCCATCATCTTGGAAATAGACTGTGACTTTGTTGAAGCATACTAAAAAGTTTCCAATGGATCTTGACCTTCTTATTGCTAAAATTGAGTTAGTAGAAATTGATGAGAGTTCAAGAAATGACATACATACATCAACATCTCAATACAAGTATGTTGCTTCTCCAGCAAATACTGTAGAGAATGCTTTTCTAGCT
>BJCO01370296.1:0-12882 GCA_018326465.1 Flaveria floridana | reverse complement strand
AGTCATGATTCTAAATTCAAGTGATCATCTAGGAAAATTTGAAGCAAAATCTGATAATGGATTTTTTGTTAGATATTCATCTGTTTCAAAAGCCTATCGAGTTTATAACTCTAGGACTAATGTTATAATTGAAACATTCAACGTTAAATTCTTGGAAAATTCATTTCCATCAGTTTCAAATGGTCCTGCTTGGTTATTTGATTTAGATTCATTGTCAAACTCTTTTCAGTCTAACTTGTTTGATTAAGAAGATCTTGGTTCTTTCAGTGATGACTCAGATTCAGACGACCGAGATGATCAATACCTAGATTACCCATTCTTCTCTTTTGTCAAGGATTCAATGATTCGATTGAATGAAAATGATCGATCTCATTAAAATTCAGATCATTCAGTTTCAGAAGGTCAAAATGTTTGTCAACCACTTCCTAATGATGGTACTGAATTTATGCAACCTGAGTCTGAAACATCATCCATCTCTGGTGATGCAGTTGATTCTGTTAATCTTGATTACTTTATCAACTCACCAACTCAAGTTCCAAATTTCAATCCATATTCTTCTAGCCTACTGCATCAGCTCTCCAACTTGAATCAATCAAATCTTGATGTTAATGTTCAAGGGAATGAGATTCCAACATCTCATATTCACAAGAACCATCCAACATCTCAGATTATTGGTCCATTGAATGAGAGAACGACAAGAAGCAAATCAGAACAAGCAAACCTTTGCCTATAATCGTGTTTTCTTTCGTAAGTTGTTCCTAAAAACGTTATCAAAGCATTAAAGGACAATGGTTGGATTGAGGCTATGCAAGAAGAATTATTGCAATTCCGCAAACAAGAAGCGTGGAATCTTGAGGATTTACCTAAAAGAAAATGCTATAGGCACAAAATAATTGTTTAGAAACAAAACAGATGATCGAGGAATCGTCATTCGAAATAAAGCGAGACTTGTTGCACTAGGACACACTCAAGTAGAGGGTATTGATTATGATGAAGTATTTGCTCCAGTTGCAAGACTTGAATCCATTCGTGTCTTCCTAGCTTATGCATCATTCATGAAATTCAAAGTGCATCAAATGGACGTTAAAGGTGTATTATTGTACGGTCCAATCATTGATGATGTGTATATGAAGCAACCTCTGGGTTTTGAAGATTCAGAATTTCCACATTACGTGTATAAGCTTAGCAAAGCTTTGTATGGACTTCATCAAGCTCCAAGAATCTGGTATGAAACATTGTCACAACACTTAATCCAACTTGGATACACGCTAGGGAAAATCGACCCAACTTTATTCATAAAGCAGGATGCTGATGATCTCTTATGTGTACAAGTGTATATTGATGATATCATATTTGGTTCCACCAGTCCAAAATTGTGCAATGAATTTGAAGAAATCATGAAGTCTTGATTTTAAATGAGTTCTATAGGAGAAATCAATTTCTTTCTTGGACTACAAGTTCAATAATTTGCAGATGGTATTTTCATCAATCAAGAGAAGTTTGTCAACAAGCTCTTGAAGAAATTTAAATTGCAAGATTGTCAGTCTATTAGAACTCCAGCTGACGTAAACTCCAAGATTGAGCCTGATCTAAAAGGAAAATCAGTTGACCAAACCTTATACAGCTCTATGATTGGTTCATTGATGTATCTTACTGCATCAAGACCAGACATAAAGTATGTTATTTGTGTCTGTTCCAGTATCAATAAGACCCGAAAGAATCCTATTTAATTGCTGTCAAAAGGATATTCAGGTATCTCAAAGGTAAACCAGCCTTAGGGCTATGGTATCCTTACGAGGGAAACTTTGAGTTACATGGATATACTGATAGTGATTATGGAGGATGTTGTCAAGATAGAAAATCTACTACGGGTGGATGTCAGTTTTTAGGTCCCAGTTTAGTATCGTGGCAATGCAAGAAACAAATAAATATCTATGTTTCAACTGCAGAAGCTGAGTACATAGCTGCTTCAGCAGGATGTTCTCAAATCCTTTGGTTACAAAACCAACTGCTGGATTATGGGTTCAACTTTCTTAAAACCCCAATATACATTGATAACACTACTGCTATGTTCATTACAACTAATCCTGTCCAACATTCAAAAACAAAACATATTGAGATTCGATATCGTTTTCTCAAAGATAACTCTGGAATAGGTTTAATCATTTTGATTCAAATTGCAGCTGAAAAACAGTTGGCAGACCTATTTACTAAAGCCTTCTCACCAGGACGGTTTGAGTATTTAGTGGAGTCAGTTGGTCTTATTAACCATGTGTAAAACTGGTTTTTGAGATTTTTTAGTTTTTTGAGTCGTAAAATGATTAGAACCCTCTCTTATCCAAATGGACATAGCAAGAGAAACTGTCGAAGTTAATTGGCTGATTGTAGTTTGTGTGTTTTTGTTTTCTTTCCAAAGAAAAACCGAATACAAAAATAGAAAATCAAAAATCAAAGATATAAATATAAAACAAAAACTACAAAAATAGAGTCTTTCTTGTTAATTCATGTTTTTAGGAATGAATCTGTTTTTGCAATATGTGAGAAATGATAGTACATCAGTGAGATCAGTTGCATATTTCACTCAACATTAAAGTCTGACATGCTCAGATATGATGTTTAGGCAATCTCATGCTACTATACCGAAAAAGTAAATTCTTGTGATTCAACTAAATCATCTATGTATGAATGTGTGTTCACCTTAGTACTAATGAGTAGTATTAGCTTATCAGATTGATTGCTTGTAATGTTACAACACTCACACCTGGTGGTGATATGACTAACCATGAGATCTGTTACGAGCATCATCTCACTTCTTTGTTATGAGTCATCATAGACCTGAAGTGATGAGATATCCATTATTATAAGTGATTACAGACGTGGATATTCTCCTCTGATGCAAAAGATGCCAATGTGCACAACCCATTCAAATGTATGGTTAGAGTTAATCAAATGGTTTATCCATGATAATTCTCTGCTAAATTATAAACATGAACTTTGGTTATGAATATATGTCAGGTAATAAGTTGAGAATTTGTGCTTTCTTGCATGTCTTGATGATAGTTGATCTCTCTAAGTCTATGTGTGAGTCACATCATGTCATATCTAATTATATCCTAATCAATACAAGAATTGAAAAAGTAAGTGAGCTGATTCTTTTGTCAAAAACACTAATTGTCTGTCCTTGGATCTTGTGTCTCCTTTGCTGTGAAATCACTGACCTCGAACATACTTGATCAAGATTTAATCATTGTCTATGACTATTCACATTTATTCTTTTAATGTGCTGATCTTATCTGATATGATCTCACTGCAGACATTGATTCTATTGTACATATTATATTTTCATTCTGCTTTAGTTTTGATTTTATGCATGTTTTCTGTGTGCAGGCATATTAAAAATGATCATTGTGATCTTCTTGTGACAACTTGGGAAACTTGTAAGTTTTTAAAAACTTAAAAGTTTAGGGGAGTAAGAAAAAGTAAAAGTTTCTAAGAAAATCAAAATTAAAATGGTTGAATGGAAAGGATGAAGCTAAAAGTTCAAAGCATGTGTGTGTTTGATAATGTAAAAATGAGCCTATAAGAATTTTCAAGTGGAAAAGCTTCTTACAAAATTTAGAGATTTTTTGTTTAAATTCTGAGACTAAAATGAAGAGAAATTAATTTTAAATTAATTTTGTTTGTTGAAAATTTTAAATAAAAATAAAATGTCAAAAATTTAAAAATTGAGGGTCAATTATGAATATTTTAAGTGAAAGTCAAAAATTCAAAAATTAAGGGTCAATTATGAAAATTGTTTGAATATTAGTATGTGAACACTACTAATATGTCTAAACAGTGTTCAGGTTGAAGATGTGAAAAAATACAAGTGTAAGAAATCACATGCGCCTAAACAGTGGTCAGAAATCCAAACAGGAGCATGTTGATTTTTAGAAAATTCACAAGTGTTTCAGGCGTTTCAATCATCCTCATGCGCCTAAACAGTGTTCATAAGTCTAAAAATTTGATTAAGTGTTGGGCGTTTCAACAACCTTCTTGCGCCTAAACAGTACCAGGCTTTTCTAGAATTGGGCGTTTCAAGTAAAAATTTCCAAGTGTTGGGTGTTTTAGCTAGTCTCATGCCCCAGAACAGTGCAAAAACGCCTAAATAGTGCTTATGCATCTGAACAGTGCTCATGCGCCTAAGCCCATATGCACAAACAGTGCTCATGCGCCTAAATACTTAGTGAAATTTTCAACATCCACAAACAGTGCTAATGCGCCTAAATTTTTGTGTTAATTTTACTCTCATGCGCACAAACAGTGCTCTTGCGCCTAAAAATTTACACTTAGTATATAAGGAACACTTTGTGTTTTCATTCATTCATTCACAAAATACCCTGAACTCACAGAACTCTCTCGACTCTTGATCATTCAAAACTCACAAAATTTGATTGTTGTATGCGATTTATGGTATAGAAAGTTTGATTCTAAGACTGTAAACGTAAGTTTCATCATCTAATCAACATAATATCATGATTTAAACTTCAATTGTTTTGGCTGTTTTTAGGCTGTTCAGGCGTATGAACCCCAAAAATAATCTGAAATTTGAATTTTGTGTCTTGATTGTTAAACATAAACTGAAATTGAGTTAATAATGTTGATATAGGACCGATTTCGAGCACATTAACTCATTAAACTTCAAATTTCATCAACATTGATCGATGATGATGAATTAAGTCGACTGATGAAGATGAATAGTCAATTAAATTTTGTATTTTTAATTAAAAAAATGAAAATTCATAAAAAATTCAAATTTTTAATATGTGCTTGTTAATCTTTCAATGAATTGATATTTTTAAAACAATTAACCCTAACTTGAGTATGTTATGTTTTTAAACATAATGTATTAACACTTAGAAATTTTTTAAGTAAAAGTTGGATAAAAATTGTTTAAAAGATAATAATTCATTGAAATTCAATCAACATTTATTAAATTCAACAAGTTTAAACTCAAATTGACTAAAGTTTTGTTTTGCATTGTGCAGATGAATGATTTAAAGTTTGAGCCTAAGCATAATGTGGCTGCTTTATTAAATGAAGACATTCAAGACGTAATCAGTTATGAAGAAATGATTAGATTTCTTCTAAGGACCAAAAATGTATATGCCATGTGCTATCAGCCAGTTGTGTATGCTAGACTGATCAGGAAGTTTTGGCACACTGCTTCAGTTGAACTTAATGATGATGGAAGAAAAGTGCTAAGGGGATTTGTAACAAATTACAGGATGGTAGAAGTCTCTAAAGACTCTATCAGATCCTCACTGAGGTTGGGTCACAATGATCCAGAGGATCCTTCTGAGCTCACATTCAATAAATGCAGAGAAACATTCGTTGAAATGGGTCATCCAGACCACTTCCCTAAAAAGCAATTTTTCAGGGCCAGAGTCTTTAATCACTGGAAGCTCTTGCTATATCTTTCAGCACTGCATGTCTAAGAGAAGTGCTGGTTGGAATTCATTTCCTATAGACACTGCATCTCCAATAGTGGCATTGGCTACTAACAGAAGGTTTAACATGGCTAAATGGATAATGAATGGATTTATATTCAACCTTGAAAAGGGCATTAGGAACAAATACCTAATGTATCCTAGGTTTTTTCAAATGATCATTAATGAAGAACACCTAGACTTTCATGTTTACGGAGTTGGTGGTGACATTCTTGAGTTTGAACACATGTCAGAGATTTCTTATAAGAGATTAGCAATGATTACTAGTGCTCAAAATGTACCTATGTTTCAATAAATAAGGAATATTGCTAATGATGATGTTGATATCAACATAGATCACTTCCACTTAATAGAAGGTGAACAAGTGGATCCTGCTGATCTGATTAATGAAGTTCCTCAAGTAATCTCTGATGATGATAATGAAGACAATGATGATGATGATGATGATGAAGGTGATGATGATAATGAAGATGATGTAGATGATGACAGTTCAAGCAGTAATGATGATGATACTGGTGATGCTGCTAAAGCTCATCAAACTGAGAGCAGTGAAACTACTGTTTCTGATCATGGTGCTGAGACACATGAAGTTGATGAAGGAACATCTGGTGGAATTGCTCATGATGGATATATGGCTGAAGTTCATGTTGACGATGAAACAGATGTTAATGTTCATGACGAAGATATTCAAAATAAAACCTTTGATTTTGATTTTATGGAAGGTATAATTTCTGAGCCTGTATTTCAAAGCTCAACTCCATTAAAAGCTGAAGAAACTGTAGTTATTATAGCACAAAATGTGTTTGTACAAACTGAGGATATTATGGATGTGGATGAGCTTGAATCATTGAAAGAATGAAACGGTGCTCAAGGAAAGATTATTGAAGATTTGAAAGAAGAGAATGTGAAGCTTAAAGATATTATTCAAAAGAAAGATGCTGAGATTGAAGCACTTGGTAGAGATAAAGATAAGACTATGAAAACCTTTGAAGTGATGATTAGAGACTATGACTTGATGGAGGAAAAATTCAAGAAGTTAACTGAATAGCATGAGGCTATGAAAGAGGAGTTAGCTAAACTAAAAGAAGGTAAAAATTCTGATTCTCCAGAGGTAATGATTGTGTCTAAAATAACTCCAATTGATGTTGAGAAAATCTCTGAAGCTGACAAGGGTAAAAGAAAGATAGATGAAGTAGATGAGGCAGTTTTATCTGAGTCTTCATCTAAAGTTCAAAGGATTTCTAAAAGCCAAGAAGAAGGTGACAAGTTTATTCAAGAATCAATAGAATCTCTTGACGATATTGAAGATAAATTTGATGACGATTGGTATAATGAAGTTCTTGAAGATGAAGATATAGCAGAAGCAAATATTGAATCTACATTGTCACCGATAGGAACTACTCATGAAAATATTCCTCTAGATTTTAAAGAAAGGTATAACTATCTGGTGAAGATGAAGTATAACAGAGTCTTTCTAGACGGCTTGACTATTACTCAAATCAATGAAGAATACGAGAAGTGTATAACAACTGAGTCAGTAGCTCCAGTTGACCTGAATGAGATAGTTGTTGAACACGGTGAATGGAATCCTCTACAGGAAAGCATAAATGTTGAGTAGATGCCATCATCAGAATTGCAACATCCAGATCCAGAAGATATGAATGTTGTTGCTTTGAGATCATGGTTGCAAGCGAGAAATTATCCATGGAAAAGACTTAAGAGACTACAAGCTAAATCTTTGAGGAATCTTGTCAGAAGCTTTGAAGAAACTGAAAAGTAATCTAACAAGGTGATTGTATTTGACACTAGCAATCCTCAATATTTAGAGATCATAAAAAGAACAAGGATGCTTAAACCATAAGAGATTAAGTCTATGGGTATGAAGAGCTCGGTTTATGAGAAAAGAAAAGAGTTAGTGAAAATGTTTCCTGAATCAGAGCAGCAAGCTTATAAAGTCTCTCTCGATCAGAAATAACTGTTTAACAAAGCTGGATCGGCTGGTGTCTTATTAAGGAATGTATTACAGAAAGGACAATCAATTTCTAGACTGCTAAATGCCATGATTGCTCCTAACACTACCAACCAAGTAAAGATCGTAGCATGGAAGTTTTCTTGGTTAAGCTAGTCAATGTTGTTTGTGATGCTTACACTTCTATTCAAGCATAATCAAGCTCCCAGTTCAAGACTTAAAGGAGTTGAATAAACTGCCTTTGATCAACCCTACTGGAGCAAAAGAGGTGAAATGTTTGTTGAGCTACTACACCGAGGGATCACAAGAGCCGGTTCATTTTTGCAGATCAGATGTGCACAAGAAGATAAGGAATACTTTAGTATACTGAAAATGAATAGAAAGCTTCAAGGAAAACAATTTGAAGATGAACACTTTTTGATAGAATTCTGTGATCAGTATTTTGAGAAGGTGACCACTTCAGGATTAAAAGCAATTGAAGGCACTCAAAAGTCTAAACCAATCCTGAGATCGTTCTATAATTTAGAAACATTTGAGCTTAAACTAGTCCGAAATCTTGAGAATTGGGATGAGGACATGATCACTCTTTTTGGAGTATTTGAGCTTAAATTGTTACATCCAAGCAATATTTCATTCTTATCAGTACAAAAGTTTGAAATAGTATCTCCAGAAATTGCTGAGAATGATAAAAAGTATTTTCTCTCAATTATCAAAGTTATGAATGCAACGATGGAGAGAATATCCTTGAGGAAAGCTTTAGCGTATGCTAACATTGTAAAGAAGGATATAAAAGTGATTGAGTTTATGAGAATATCAAGCAAGGGAGTTTTGTAGGTATATTCAAGAGGAAGTTCAAAACCTATTGAGTTGTATGCCAATATTGACATTACAGGCTTATCAAAAGATACACTAGAGGTTATGAACAGAATGGAGATAAAGACTAATGAGGCAAAGCCTGAACAAGGTATCTTAGCGAGCAAGTTCAAGTCTGCAATTGCTAAGGCCTTGAAGGAACAAGAACTATACAAAGAAAAGCCCATGTTCAAAATCAAAGAAGAACCAGAAGACTTCTTTAAAGTTTAAAGATGGAAGAGACAAGAAGATAAAGGAAGAAAAGGAAAAGAGAAGATAGTAGATGAAAGAAAAGAGAAGACAAAGGAAAAGAGAAGAATGCAGGTTAAAGAAAGAGAAGACAAAGCTAAAGAAGAAAGAAGATTTTTTGAAGACTGAAGACCATGTAAATCTTAAGGGGAGTATTGTTAGTACTTCTTAATGATTAACATGTTTTCTTCATTTGTCTTTTGTATAAGTTTTGTCATAGTATAGGGACTAGTTTTGTAAATAGTAGTTCCTTTGTTTATTGGTAGTATTAAATAGCTTAGATGTGTGTAGGCAGTAGAAGAGACTAGAGATTAGACATGTAACTACTACTATACTTGTAATTGTCTTTTCATTCTATCAATGAACTGCTATGAATTTTCTTTGATTGTTTGCTTAGATTTGATTGCATTTATATGTTCTTGATTGAATTGTGTTCTAATATCATCACAGATTGATACATTTGATCCTATCATTGATTATTATTTTTTTTTATTTTTGTAAGTTTTCATTATTTAATAGCTAATGATATGTAATATATAAAATATTAATAAAGCATAATGATTTTAATATGTTAAAATTTTTCTACTCGTTTAAAACATGGGTTTCTTACCTAATATTTCAATAAAAGAATCAATAGGATTGATTCACATATAATCAAATAAATGTAAAGATTTGTTTGTGTTAACATTATAAAATATTTTTGTTGGACCCTAAAAGGATCATACATGCCAATTTAAGTAGTGGATGATAGTTGTTCTGCTGGAAATCTCCCCAAGTCAAAGAACCAATGCAGATGAAGAATCTGCATCAACAAAAGAAGACCAAGTGTCGGCTATCCGCATTTGTATATGCGGATGACCAAAGAACAAATGCTGACAAGTGTTTGTACATCCGTATTAACAAATGCGGACAACCAAACAAATGCTGACAAGGAATTGTACATCCGCATTAGTTAATGCGGATGCTTAGAAACAAATGCGCCAAGTGTTTGTTCATACGCATTTGTCAATGCTGATGACCAAACACTAATGGGATAGAAGAAAAACAAATGTTGGTGAAGATCAACACATCCGTATTAGTTAATGCGGATAAACAACAACAAATGCTGATGAAGACTTTTTGTACTTAGATTAGATTATAGTAAAGGGGTAATTTAGTCTTTTGTGAAGGCTTCCTGTTAGCCTATAAATAGAATAGAAATCCTCATATATGAGGTGACAGAGAATAGACATTAGACAATCAGAATATTTCGTTTCATCTTACGCTCACAAGGTGTATTGTTACTGTAGATTGCTCAAAACCTAGCATTTATTTTAACCATTCACCTTAATCAATACAAAGAGCATTTATGAATATTTCATGCATTCAATGTTCTATGATTGTTTGATTCTGCCTTAAAATCATTGACTCAATCATCATATTCGGTCCTTGTTGATTCACAACAACAGAGAATATCATTCTCACACCCAGTCAATTGGTATCAGAGCTTTGGCTCTCAGTTCTTCTTCGGATCTGCATAGATCTAAGCTGAACTTGATTGATCTGGTGATTGAGTTGCTGCTAGAGTGTTTGACTACCTCTATTCCGAATACAAGTTGGATATCTGCTAAAATACTTCGACAGTCACTGTTCATCTGTAATCACCCTCAAGATCAAATCGGTGAATAGTTGCTCAACCATAAAATCTTAACAGAAACATAAAAAAAAGCTTCTGAAAATTTCAAAAGAAGTTCTAACAAAATTTCTACCTACGCTCAACAGATCTGGTTATATAAGCCTGTTTTGGACTATTTGAACTAGGTTGAATTAACAATCAATCTAATCTTTATTCAAACAAGTTAAAAACAACTTATTAATATGGATTCACATACTTTCTCTGAACTTGGTCAAACTCCTAAACCTCCTATGCTTAAACACAAATCTGAGGTTAAGCAATGGAAGATTAGGATCATGAATTACATTACAGGCGTAGATCCGGACTATTGGATTTCCATATGTAAAGGGCCTCACATTCCAGTGACACTTTCTGCTGACCAGGCTGCTCTATACAAAACCTCAAGAATACCCATAGAGGATCTCATTCTTGATGATGATGACTACAAAAAGATAAAAATTGATCTCAAAGCATATTCCATTCTGACTCAAGCATTGAAAATGGATGTGCTAAAAAGGCTTGAGAAGTATGGAGTAGCTAAAGCTATGTAGGATGCACTGTTGATTATGTGTGAAGGCAGTAGTAAAATAGCTGAAATTAACAAAGATAAACTTGTTAATCAATATGAAACCTTTCATCACTCCAAGGGGGAGCCAATCTTAAAACAATTGCATAGATTTTTGCAGTTGGTGAATGATTTAGAATTATGGGGGTTACGTATAAAGTAAAAGAGCTGAACCAAAAGATGCTTCATAGCCTTCCTGAAAGCTGGAAACAAATGTTACCATGCTGAAAAACACTCTTGATCTAGAGAGTACCACCTTGGACATAATGATTGCCAAAATTGAAGCTCTTAAACTTAATGAAAGGACTAGGAACATTGGTGGACCTCGAGTTATTGAAGCATATAAATTTCCATAAGACACTCACTCAGTGGAAAATGCATTCATTACTAAGGATGATGATTTTCTCTCCTCAAGAGATCAAGTTGAAGATAACCGGTTTCATTGCTGCTCCATTAACAAACAAGCCATCAACATCATCTCAACCAATTGGGTTCATTGCCACTCCTGCAGGTCTGTCTGAAGACCAAAGGTTTGAAGAGCAAACGAGTACTTACAATGCCTATGTTGCAAGCTTTGAAGCCTACTTGGGAGGAAGACTCACTTCTGCCTATCTAATCCAAGAAGGCTTAGAAGAAATGGATCTAGATGATGTGGAAGAAATGGATCTGCAATGGCAAATGGCTATGATAGCAATGAGAGCCGAGAAATTCTTCAAAAAAGGGAGAAAGCTTAGTTTAAATGAAAATACAAAACTTGGATATGACAAATCCAAAGTCAAATTCTTCAATTATGGTATGACTGGCCATTTTTCAAGAGAATTTAATGCTCCTAGAAGAAACAACAATAGTTGCCAAAGGAATTCTCAGGGCTAATCAACCTCACAACCAAACTCAAGCTATCAATCCAACAATCATCAATAGCAGTATCATCACCAACAACAACATCGACATCCATACCAGAGTTAGCCACAACTGACAAATCAAGCTCATGGAACCAACCAGTCTACCTCAAATGCTCTTGTCATTAGACAAGATGGAGTATGTGACTGGAGCTTATATGCTAAGGAAGTGAAGCCTCAATTTCAAAATCATGCTCTCATGGCTCACGTCAACAATGGCCTAACTCCAATGCCATCTGAGGTAAAATATAATCTGTGTAGTGATAAATGTATTGCTGAACTACATGGTTACCGTGAGTACAATCACAAATTGGCAGCTAAAATCAAAGAAGAAAAAGTAAATTCTGAGATGTATAAAAGAGAAATCAAAAGCTTTGAAATAAAAATCAAATCTCTCATCTCCGATATAGAAAAACTGCATGGAGAAAAGTACACTCTTGCAGCTGAAAATGAAAAATTATCTGAGAAGCTAGCCTAATCAAAAGCTGAGCAATCAGTTACTAAAGTGAAACTTGAAAGTTTCAACTGTCTTCAGCTAAGCTACAAGAGATGCTTGATTCACAGAAGGAGCACAATGATATGACTGGGATTGGATACAACTCATGTCCCCCACCATATAATGAAAATTACACTGTCATGCCTGAATCTGTCACTCTGACTGATAAAATTGAAACTAAAACTATTGAACCTAAATCAATAGTAACTCAAATCGCTAATCCTCAAAATAAACCAAGTGTTTATATTGAAACAAATGAGGAGAAAATTAAGTTAGGTCATCCTATCAAAATCAAAGAGTACTCAGAGAAGACAGTGAATGTCATTAAACCAAGAAGTCCTATCAAAGCCATAGTACCTTTTGTGAAATTTGTTCCTCCTCAATTTCCAAAGAAATGAAGATAACAGATGATTCTATGAAACCATCTACCGAAAGCAGATCTGATTGTAAGATCAAATCTCTGTTGGATTCTTGATGCCCAAGACACATAAAATATTGATGTGGTTAGTACGTCATGATCCAAGTCGGGTCATACCCAATAACAAGCTTAGCAAACACCAATTATTATTTAATTGATGATATGATCATGCAATTAAATAATTACACCAATTTAGAAAATAGGTTTTCTAAATAAGTTGCATATGAGATTGAACAACCTATATGGATATTTTGTTCATGAATATTATTTGTAATGTTGTTTAAATTGGTT
>BJCO01370291.1:0-11914 GCA_018326465.1 Flaveria floridana | reverse complement strand
CAACACTTTAGCAACATAACCAGTTTGAGACAATCTCAATATACCAAGACTATGATCTCTTGTAATCTCCATTCTTAAGATTTTCTGGGCCTCTCCTAATTCTTTCATGTCAAACTCTTTCATCAACAAAGCTTTGACATCATCTACATCAGATTGAGCCTGACTTGCTAACAGCATGTCATCAACATATAGTAACAAATATACATAACCTCCACATTTAACCTCCTTGTAATACACACATGAATCATAAGAGCTTTTGCTAAATCCATAAGACATCACATAGTCATCAAACCTTTTATTCCATTGCCTAGGGGACTATTTCAACCCATAAAGAGACCTTACAGAAGACACGTCTTATCTTCACTTCCCTTCACCATAAAACCTGGAGGTTGTTTCATGTAGATCTGCTCATCAAGACTACCATCTAAGAAGACAGTCTTAACATCTAGTTGTTCTAAAATCAGGTCATACCTAGCAGCTAGTGAAAGCATTATTCTTATGGATGAGTGTTTCACCACAGGTGAAAAAATATCATTATAATCTACCCCTTTTACTTGAGTAAACCCTTTAGCAACCAACCTGGATTTATATCTAGGAGCCTCACCCCTATGCACACCCTCTTTCTCCTTGAATAACCATTTACAGCTCACTAGCTTCTACTCCTTAGGCTTATCAACCAGTATCCAGGTGTTATTCTTTTCTAAAGAATCCATTTCTTCTAACATGGCCTGCATCCACTTTAAACTATCCTTTGAAGTCACAGCTTCATTATAGTTTAGGGGTTCACACACACTCTCTATAGCATCTGCATTGAATACAAATACAGAGACATCATTAGTTTCTCTGAACCTTGAAGGTGGTACAATTTGTCTTCTAGGCCTATCTTTAGCAATGTTGTACGTAGATTGAGTTCTACTTGAGCTAGAACAACCCATATCACTCTCAGCACCCATATGAGAATTCCTTGGCTCCTACTCCACCTTAAAATGAACCTCCTCAGAAGTATGTTCAACATCTAACACATGTCCTAAGACCAGATTTTTATATAGAGCTTCCTCTCTAAATACAACATCTCTACTTATCATAACTTTTGGTACTCCTTCCATTCTCCAAAGTCTACATTCTTTAACACCCTCTGGATACCCAAGCATCACACATTTTACTTCTCTTGGCTCCAACTTGCCTTTATTCATATAAGCATAAGCCAATGCACTAAACACCTTCAATCTTGAGTAATCAGCTGGAAAGCCTGACCATAATTCCCACAGTTTTCATGCCTATAGCACTAGAGGGTGACATATTTACTAGTATAGCAGCTGTACTCAGAGCTTCAGCCCAGAACTATTTGGGCATACCAAATTCAATTAACAGGCATCTTAGCTTGTTTAAAAGAGTTCTATTCATCCTCTCAGCAAGACTATTTTGCCGAGGGGTTCCAGCCACTGTGTGATGCCTAACAATCCCTTGATCCTTACAATATTGATTAAACAAATGGTTGCAGAACTCAAGCCCATTATCAATCCTGAGCTTCTTTACTCTCCTCCCTGTTTGAGTCTCTACCATCACTTTCCATTCCTTGAACCTTGCACCGCCTAGTGAGACTGTTCTAGCTGGTCCCCACAAGTCTGGATGAATATAGTCTAGAACACCTTGGGAGGTATGTGCACCCTTACCAAATCTCACTTTATGAGTTTTTCCCATAACACAGTTCTCACAAAACCCAACATCACAATTGTTCAAGTCATCTACTAACTTTTGTTTGTTTAATTCATGTAAGCCTTGAGTACTTATATGACCTAGTCTTCTATGCCACAGCATGGCAAGTGCTGTCTCCTGTGATTCTACAGCATTAGCTGCCCCAACCTTTACTTTCCCATCTAAAAAAACGACATGTGGCACTAAAGATATTGTTTTATTAATAAGTATAGATTAACATAAGATAAATTTCAAAATGAAAACATACTAATATGTTAACATATAAGAGCTACATATATATGTAAAGATATACGAAAAGATCCTATTCCTTACTAAATTTGGAAGGGGGCTTATTGAAAAGTAAAAATAAACAACTAGTAACTTGGGTTGATAACAAGCTAAGGAAGCACTTGATTGTTATGCATCATTCCAAGTTCTACTTTTTTTCCGACACCTAATCTACTTTTATTAACATTCAATATTGAATTTAAACATAGCAGGATTCAAACCCTCACCAGGATTAAGCCCTAACAAAGAATACGAAAAATATTCTCTCGCTCATTTTAGTTTATGGGTGGTATGGGTGGTCATTCAGGAAGCATGCAACACATCAAAGACACAAAAGTATGTTCTACTTAAGAAGGCAATAAAAGGAGATCAGAGAAACGATACAAAGATGTACAATCTGTCAGGTGTCAACAAACAAGCTAACTCTGAACCTATTGCTTACTCAGGTTTATTGCGATCACTTCCCATTCCATCTTTTTGTGTTTTCTAACATTAGCAGAGATTACCAAAGTCCTTCGGAAAATATGTGAGTTTTGTTGTGGTGGATATCCAAATATGCACATTTTGTTGCATAACTGCACATATTCACGAGAACTCACGTAGCTCACGCCTTTATTGACAATATTTACAATTAGCCGGCATTTGAACGTCCTTCAACTTGAGCCAAGTGGTTGCAATTAGCCGAGCTTTGTTATGATACTAAGCACCATACAGCAATTGAAGCCGCACCCTTTCACGCCCTATATGGCTCTGCACTTCCATTACATGTTCCTTGCTTTATGACTCAGCAGTTAACCTCTAGTTGAAACCATGTGTGCTAGAGAGGAGACCATTAAACTACTTAAAGCATCACTGCATATGGCTTAAAACAGGATGCAAGAGTTTGCAAATAGGCGTTGTACTGAACAAGAGTAGAAAGCTAAAGGGTTTACTTGAAGTTACAAGTTTATCATAAGACTTTAAAGGGTTTACTTGAAGTTGCAAGTTCATCATAAGACTTTCTTGTCAACTAACTAGTCAAATTTAGTTAACGCAGTTGTACCTGCCAGTGGAATTTGTTAATGGAAGGTAAACAAGAATTGCACTACGTCTGTGTGTACTTTCTTCTTAACAATTTTCAGCTGGTAAAACTATCAATTCCCAGTTCCCTTCCTGTTCAACAGGTTGAACCAAAGGATTCAGGATGATTTTTAGAGGCAGAAAAACAAAAACTCAAATTATGGTAACTTTTCATTGTAATGTTTCTTCATTTCCATATATTCCAATCAACCAAATACATTATAGGGCAACTAGGGTGCACACGCCAAGTTGACCAGATTCATATGCTAATTATATCGTCAGAAGAGTTAAGCTTTCCAAGGATCTGCTGTTCTTGCATGGCATCTGCACCTTTAGTTAAGGGATTCACCAACATTGCTCAACCTATTCATCTCATTTTTCCAATTAATAATTTTAGTAGATATTATTTTTATTCGCTTGGTAATGAAATGCAGGATTAATATAAAAGAAAAAGGATACATTCTTGATCAGGATCATCAGTAAAATTGGAGTGCAATGCATTCCCAAAGCAATCAACAATAGCTGATGTTGTCATGGATGACTCGATGCATAATATTGCTGTGATGGCATCTAATTGAGTCACTTTATCTCTGAACATCAATCTTGCATGTGCTGCAGTGCTAATATGTTAGAGATGTGACCATGGCCTGCTGATGTGCTGCAAGTTATGTACAGGTCGAAGCATGCCTGACCCGCTAACACTTTTTGCCCATTTATCTTTGTAGTAGACATTAAATGTTGTGCCAAAAAACAATATGATCACAATAAAAAAACCAAAATCTTTGAAAAACCAATATAGGAGATTGTATGCATTTAAGTAGACCTTGGGCAAGTGTCAACCTGCCTTCAGATTTGACTCGTTTCCTTTAAAATAATTAATTTGACCCGTTTGAGATAAAGCATGACCGAAATAGATAGATCCATAAGTAAATAGGTCAGAACTACTAGCTCAAGGGGCAAGTTGTACCTTGAGCAAGTCGGATCAAACTCTCAAGCATTCGAACAGTAGTTCTTGCTGCATTTGGGAAAGAGATTAGATATGAGGTTAATATAAAAGATAAATCCTAAGAATTTCAAGGCAGGGGTAAAACCTGCATTTTCTGTTGCAGATCTTCTTTGTAGTTGATAATATTTAGAAATTATATTTTCTGCCTCTTTAGTTAGAGTTGGCCTAAAATACCCTTTTACATAGTGAATATACCTGCAAACATAATTGCACCATTCACCTCCTATAGTTCTTATAAAGTTCAAGAATTATATATATGTATATACACACACACATATACATATACATATATATATATATAGGAATAGGAATGTTAAGCCGAGGACCACATAATTCCATGTACATGGTTAAGCAACATGTACATGTATTTATACGGTTCTTTATAAAAAAGTTTACTTAAAATTGAGGTCCTCTCTCAATACACACACACACATGTATATATATAAATGTACCTTCTGAGCAAGGAAAGAGACCATTTCTTACTTATATCTTCATGAAATCTATCCTTTTCTGGTTCTGCCTGAACATAATACCGCTATCAAGATTTACTCATGTAGAAACGATAAACAGAGCACAAGGAACGTATGGGAGACTAGTTGGTACCTGATCAAGAATATGATCTGAGACAACTTTATCCCAGTCTGGATTTTTGGTGTCCAAAAGAACCAGAACTATATCAAATCTACTAATTAAAGGTCCAGATAATGTGGTGTTGACAGAGAGAGCTGAACTTCGTTAAGAAAGAAACACAACAAATAAACAGTTTATAACAGCTATAATAAACAATAAAACATTAAAATTCCAAGACATTGATACGTTGATCAGGATCATATTGCCCCTTAGGATTTGTTGCACCAAAGACTATAGTTCTTGTACTGAGAGTTGTTACAAGGCCCGCCTGAAAATGGGTAGGTTATGATTTCTATCATAGTTTTTAAAAGTCATTAAAGAACAACGATTTTCGCTTTGTTGCTTCAATAAAATAAGTAAAAAAGTAACAAAGATGGAATAAAATGTTAATATTAGGGCTACCTTAGCAACACTTATAGTCTGCTGCTCCATTGCCTCATGTATAGTGGCTCTATCATGTTCCCTCATGCTGTTATATATTATTTTAATTAAAAATAGAGTCTAATATATGCTTTGTAACAAGTAGGATAGAATGCACGTTCTCAACTACTTACCTATCAAACTCATCAATGCAACAAAGTCCACCGTCAGCTAAGACAAGGGCCCCAGCTTCTAACATCCATTCACCTGCAAGTTCAAGAAAGCACTTTTGTTTTTTATCATCAAATAGAATAAAGAGTAAAATCACTCAAATGAAGCAGTCCAAAAGAATTTTGACTGATTTTAAGCAATTTATCTGTTGTATATGAGTTACCAAAAGAAGCTCAAATCAGGAGTCAGGACACATGTTAAAGTCTAACCTCCATCTTTAACTGCTGTAACCGTCAACCCAGCACTAGTGCTTCCTAACCCAGTAGTGATAACAGATCTTTTGCTCAACTTAGCAGCAAATTTCAAAAACTGCGACTTTCCTGTACCTAGAAACTTAAATAACTGGAAAGTCAATGAATTCTGTGGTTAAATTCTCTAAAAATGCTTCTAAAGATGTTTAAAGCTAAACGAGGATGTTTAGAATGTTTTGTGTAATCCTTATCATTAAGCGATTGATGTATTGATTTTCATTTATTTTTTTGCACAAACATTGTACCTGGATCACCGACCAGAAGAAGATGGGACTCGCCTCGAACTTTTGTACCAGAAGCATCAACATGTTGTACTCCTCCAATAAGTGTCAAGGCAACTACAATGAACATTAACTGTGCTCATAACTAATTAATTAATAATTAATTTAAAAAAATATAAAATCAAGTTTAATTAATAGTTGAGAGGAATTTAAAATGAAAGCTACCTGCTAGCTTCACAGTAAAGAGACCATAAACTTGTGGACAAATAGCCCGAAGAATGGCATTTCTACCTGCAGAGTAAACATGATGTATTTTTAACAACCAATTAGTTATCCAGAGATGCTCTAGTAGATTTTTACTACTACCATCAAATAACAAAATCTTACCTTTTAATGGAGTGCCTTTAAATTCGGACCAAAAGTTTTTGAATTGCTGAATAACTTCATCAGGGATTTCCATATCCAACTTCATCTCATTTATTCGCCTAAAATAACAAACCCCAAGTTAAAGCAAAAATAAAAAAGAATGATAATTGAAGACATTTATCTTCTCTTAATCTCTTGCCATGCTAATTATTTGAGAGGTAAGAAGAAGCTACAGAGTACCTCACATAATTAGCCACTAATACAGGTTCAAGGTCACAGCGAACATCCTTCAAATCAGGGGACCATTTAGCTGTCAAAACTCCTGTGACAATTACATCATCTGCACATAATATTTGAAGGAAAAGTAGTTAAAAGAACATATTCGCCAAGCTTTTTGTGAAAATTAAAAACATAAAATAATAGTAATAATAATAGGACGCATTGCTACTTATTAACATAGGACATTCACTCATAAATAGGAACAGAAAATTGCAATAATATGGTACCTCCAGCTTTAACAACATCAACAAGATCATCCTGAAGAATAACAGGAATTGAACGTGGAATTGCCCCAACACCTAAAACCTGAGTGCTTTCTTGGATCTTTATCTCCTGGTAATCATGGCACACTTTGTTGCCATCTAGAAGCTGGAAACTGGTGCTTTCACAGTATTTTGACTTCTGTTAAAGTGGATAATAAATGTATTCAATGATAATAACACCCACCAAAAAAAAACCAAGTGACAAAAGCATAGCTTGAAAGCATAAAGCACAGTTATATAAAAAAAAGACTAAACAACCAAAGCACAACTCAACAAAAGAAAATTAAACATCTTCCCCCCTTTCTTTCTTTCTTTTTTCTGACTTAAAACTTTAAAAAGGGACTTAAACATACTCCCACAATCCTCATTGTAACTTCCCGCTTTTTGCTTATGTATTTTTTGTTATTACAACACTAGGTGACAGGTTTTTGTACAATCACTGATATAACAAAAGACTGATTGATAATTACCTTAGAGGGACAAAACATTGGCTTGGGTATGGAATTCCTGCTTTCCAGTTCAGGATGAACCTTAAACCTACACATCAACATCTTCCATTAGTAGTTCACTAGTTCAAGACCAAAAAGTATCCACTAGATGGAAAAACTTATAAAATCGAGATGCAAAAAAAATTGCTATCCATAATTTAGATAGAAAAAATGTCATCACTATGCATAAAAATAAGGTTTTATATAACAAACCAAACAAGAAAAAGTAAAGAAAAGCAACCTGTATTTACATTTCCGACATTCATATTCCCTCTCTCCTTCTAGCATCTTAACTGCTCCAGATCTAATTACAGTTCCCTTTAAAGTGAGAAGTATTCCACGGTGCTTCACACGAACACGTCCAATGCTTGGACAAAATTCTACACAATCCAAATAGATATCGATAATTTGTCAAGTTCTATAACAAAGTCTAATTTGCAAAAAGACGTGTTCTTATTTCCAAATCACATTTAGCTAAAATTGAGTGAGCATCCTACAGGGTACCAGTGACAACTAAATGTATCCTTAATATGTGCAAGAATGGAGAAATAACTAAGAACAAGTTTAATGAAAGGGCAATTTACCAGGATTATCAAGCATGGGGCCACGAATTTCAATCCGAACATGCACAAATTCCTTAATACTTGGAGGTGGACAATCAACAGCTTCCTTATAACCACAACTTTCATCCTCCCAAATCTTCTTAACCCGTCCATAGACCGTCTCCTAAACCCCACAAAGATAGCACCGTCAACATTCACAATGAATGAACTATAATAAACATATCATGAGTGATTAACACATCAGAAAATATATGCACAGAAACCTTAATAAGATGAAACTGTCGAAGTTTAAACCTAATTAGCCTCCCAAACCCTTGGATGTAAATTGTTAAACTACACTCCTATAGTCCTATGTTTATGTTCACATTCAATAGCCTATAATCCAAATTGCAAAAGTAAATTCTAATAAAGATGAAAAACCTGAGCCAATTTGGCTGCAATATCGAATACAGGCAAGTACTCCGTTGGCTCAAAAAGGATCTCATGAGCAAGTGGAGAATCGTACTCCATCACTTCAGCGAAACTGATGAACACAAATAAGAATCAATTGAGGTTTGATATTGAATCAGCCCTAATATTGATCAAACACCGTAAGATAAACAAACAAACCGATGGTTTAATTTGGGATACATACTCAACATAAAGGGGGTAATGAAGACGATTATCTGTAGAGAGAATGATCGACTGAAGCTGATCGGAATAATACTCCGTCAAAAACTCCGATAGTGTCTTTTGTGGACCAAGAACGCCACCACCACCGCCACCGTCGCCGCCGCCGCCGCCCCCCATCTCAGTAGACAACACGATACAATGCCACCAGAGGACTGATAAATGTGGATGGAAATGGGAAAGCAGTAGATTGATTTCTACAGTTTTGGCGGGAAAAAAGTGACCCCGATGATGAACACAGTTTAATGTTCAGAGTATTTTGGTGGTGTTTGCATGGTCTTTCTTCTACACCGTGTTTGTTAACACCCAAATAGAAAAAGATAATTCATAATTGATGTCCTAGAGAATTATGTGATTGAAGTCTTTATGGTACACCCACGGTCAAATCTTTTAGTCGGACTAATGATATTAATGATATTAACATTGATGTAGATATAAGAGTGGTTTAGAGGATATGTGACATCTTTTTTAAAAATAGCTTATCTTTTATTCTATACAGGTTCCTAGTGTTTATAGTTGATTTCGACCGGTCACGACATTGATTTAATATGAGAAAGAATTTTTATACTTGATTATAAAACCGTGTTTTTAATTGAATTTTCATATTGATAATCGTAAACAATAGCCATTGGGTTTGTGGGTATAATCACATGTAGTTCTTGTATTTGACATACCTGGATATGATTTTACGTAATTAAATGTTACTCATTGGATTGTTCGTTACTTAAGAAAAGATCTTAAATTCATCTAAATTGACGTGAAATATAAAGTATGCAATTACATTTTTAGCAATTTATAATTGCAATCAATTTAAGTTTTTAACTTTTGTATATTGTTTATTATATTTTTCAAGTTATACGTTATAGTAACATGTTTAGGTTCAATATGGGTAAACGAGTCACAACAACTATCACTTAAGTACCATACTAATTCCAAAATCCGTACAATATTATTAAAAAAATTAAAGTATCTAAAGTTGTAATTCTCAATAAAACATGAAGACCAATTGTATAATTAACTCTTTTATAAATAAAATTTGTAAAACTATGCAACAATATAACATGTCACCTGTTTTTTATCATGAAAAACCTTACTCGTATAACAACCCAACCTCATCGAATATTCTGTTAAAAATCTAAAATCATTCAGAACTCAACTAAACATAGTTGTCCACTCATTAGCAACCTAAGCCAAACCAAATCTTTTTAAATAAATATAAATGTGGTCATTTTTTATTATGTTAAAAGTTATTAGAATATCAAAATAATTATTTTATTTCAAAACAAATAAATTAAATCTATTAAATAGAAAAATAAATACAAAGAACAACTACATGGATGGTCCTTGTGGTTTTTGATTACTAACGTCTGAAGTAACAAGTTTAGGTTTGATGTTTTTATGGATTTCTATAACAAATCTGAGTATTCAGTTAAATGTCTTTAAATGAGATAAAATGACTAAAATACCGTTATAATTAGGGTTATTGGTTTTGATAATCACAACTTTTATTTATTGATCGAGATTAATTTCAATTTAGAAAATCTTTACAGACACTCCTAACTTTGAGATTATTTTCTTTCAATGATTTCTTACTAACTAAGAGTTAACTCTCGTTAGTTTTTTTTGTTAAAATGTGGCCAGCTTTGAGTTTATTTACAACTTCGTTGCTTCCTAGCCTCCATTAGGTCCATTTTTTGATGTCTAGCATCCATCGTCACGTGAAGTTTACCTCCAACGAGTTAAGTGATTCAGATCAGAAGGTGGAGATTGACGATTTTCAGAGTGCAGAAGTTTTAGATTGATAGACCTAATGGTAGATTTCAACTTTCTACTTAGTGTTTTGGCCACATAAGCAATCTACGTCATAAAAAAACTAACGAGGTAACTCTTAGTTAGTAAGCGACCATTGGAAGAAAATAAGTTTAAAGTTTTAACTGTCTGTAAATAAAAACTAAGTTGTGATAAATCTCAACCAATAAATGAGGAATTAAGCTTATTAAAATCCAATTAACCTTATAATCAAAATAAAAGTGAAAGTGTTCATGTCAATTATGAATACTAATATAGAAGAACTATTATGAATACTAATACTGATGCAAAGAGATGTGGATACTTGATATTCATTTGTTCTTCATGTTCCCACATAAATTCCAGTCCATGCTTAGACTCCTAACGAACCTTAACTGTTAGTATAAGACTACGCTTGAGTTGTTTCACTTTACGGTCCATGATCTCCATGGGTTTCTCTATATAGTTCATAGACTCATAAATGTGTACTTTATTGAAAGGAATATGGATGTTTTCATCGTATAAGAAATTTTTAAGATTAGACACGTGAAAATACAGGATGACATTGTCGAGCTCTTGAGGTAGCTTTAGCTTGTAAGTCACTTTCTCAATCCTTTCAAAGACTTTGAATGGACCTACGTAACAAGGTTCTAGTTTTAGTTTCTTCCCAAAACGGACTATTTCTTTTCAAAGGGACACCTTAAGGAGTACTAGATCACTGACTTTGAATTCTAGGGGTTTTCATCATCTATCGGCGTAACACTTTTGACGACTATTAGCAACGAGAAGATTGTTGTGAATTTGCATGATTTTGTTTGTCGTTTCTTGAACTAACATGGGACTGGTGATTTGGACTTCACCAATCTCATTCCAACAAATAGGTGAATGAAACTTACGACGGTAGAGTGTCTCAAATAGGGCTATATCAATGCTCGTATAATAACTGTTGTTATACGAGAACTTGATAAATAGTAAGCGTGTATCCCAATTGCCACTAAATTTGATGACACGAGATCTAAGCATATCCTCATGTGTTTAAATGGTCCTTTTCGATTGACAATCGGTTTGAGGATGGTAAGCAGTACTAAAATCAGGTCGAGTGCCCAAGACTAATTGGAAAGATTGCCAAAAACGAAAGATAAATTGACCATCATGATTGGAGATAATGTTCAAAGGTCCAGAATGTGGACTCTATCTCATTAACATAGATTCAAGCTAATTTCTCAACTCGATAATCCTCACGAATAGGTAAGAAATAAGTTGATTTAGTTAAAAGGTCAACTATCACCTAAATACTTTCATGACAACTGAAAGTAGGTGGAAGTTTAAATCCATAGCTACACATTCCTACTTACGAATAGGGAGTTTTAGGTTGAATAAGTAAACTAGAAAGTTGTTGACAAAGATCCTTGTATATTTTATCAGCTTTTGAACAAGTAAGACAATTTATCATAAAAAAAGTAATTTACTTTTTCATGTCAGGCCACCAATATTGACAACGGAGATCCTTTACATTTTATCAGCCTGGAATGAATAGATAATGAGTGTTATAAGTCTCATCCATTAAAAGGGTACGAAGAGTGTCATGGTTTGGAACTCAAATACAATTCAAGAAATATAACAAACCATCTGGTTTGGTTTCTAACTGGAGTTCGGCATCGTATGACATTTCGTCATACATGTTACCTTCCGTGACTGAAACGTGTTGAGCTTCCAAGATACGAGTTTGGATATCATATTTGACTTGAATAATTTGG